>PYHX02000158.1:67418201-67474253 GCA_004302925.2 Cochliomyia hominivorax | reverse complement strand
AGAACTTTTTGGGGGAAATTTGACTGTGATAAACTTTTCTTAAATATTTATTTGAGCATCAGCAACATGAAATTTTTAATCAGAAAGTTGCGAAAAATCTGCGTTTCAACAAGAATATTTTTTTTTGAAAACTTGTTTTCAATTTACGTGTTCTGTTTTTGACCTCAAAAGCATTCTGTCAGAAACTTTTTGAGTCTTGTATGGTTTTTTAAACCTAAATTAGTTTTAACCTTTTCGACCAAATAGCAGGAGTGAATCGGTCTAATTTTGCTACGAATGTGTTGGAGCCTCTTTGAAATTGCTTTCTCTAATTTAATTTTGTTTGGTTTAGAATCATTATTTTCTATCAACGAACAAATTCACCCGGTACTGTTGAATAACATTAATAACATTGAATGCTTTGTTAATTTTTGTAGGACCAAGCGCTGGGTTAGTGTTAGTGTACACTATCTTCCGGTCATCCATTTTAATCAGATTAACAATATATTAATAGTTTTAGGAAAAACGTGTGTTAAGAATTTTTTGATCACACTCTTTAAGTATAAATAACTAAAGAGCAAATGTAAATGTTCACAGCTTTAAAGTGGTGAGATTTTAGTTCTCGCTGAAGTACAAAATGAAGAAATACAATAATTATTGGAAAAATGGTGATTGAAAAAATTTACACTGAAAGAAAAAATTTAATATTGAAAAGCTTCATCCTAAAGTAATCTTATAAACTAACGAAATCATTAACACTTTTGTTTCAAAATTTGTACTCTTTAAAAAAAAGTAACAACAACATAAAATTATTTCTATTTTCTATCTATTCCAGAAGCCAGTGATTTCAAAGATTTTATACGACTACAACATTCCATTGACATGAGCTATATAGAGCAAGAGACCAATATCGAACCGGATGTAACAGTTGAAATTAGTTCAATGCCTTTTATGCGAGGAAAATATTTTCAAAATGAAGCCGGCATGCAATTCGGTTATTTGTTTCCAATATTTTTTATAATACTATTGGAAAATACATTCCTAGTGCCGTTGGTCGAAGAAAAAGAAGATGGTTTAAAGGTACGTAAAAAGAAAACGGAAAACAATTATTTCGTTTTATTTATTTTCTTTTTTTATGGATTTTAGGAATTTTTTGTTATTGCATCACCTTTGTCATATCTAAATGGCATATCATTCTATGTTATACGTTTAATTATGTATTTATTATATGCTGTACCGATATTAATTGTGGCTGGTCAATGTAATGTTTTGGGAATTATTCCTGGTATTTATGCCTTCATATTGATATTTTTGTTTATATTGGCCATTATGTCTTATACATATTTAATATCAGTATTCTTTAATTCGGGTAAGTTATTTTTATACAATATTATATAATTTTCATTTTAATAAAAATGTATTTTTCTTTATCATTTTTCTAGTGTTTTATGCCAAAAGTTGTGGTTACTTTTTAATAATACCAACTTTAGCATTTACTTATATGGAGGGATTTCTAAATAAAATTGCTGTACGTCTTTTCAGTTTAAATGCATTTGTGGATGCTTGGAATAATTTTCAAATATTTGGCAATAAATGTAAGTACATTATCGGAATTCCTTTTTGACTCGACATAAGGATGCTTTGTTCGACTATCAGGGTGCCACGAAAGATTAAAGGATTTAAAGAAATGACTCACTTGGTTCTTAAAGGTGAATTTGTGTTACTTGTGTGTAAAGAAGAAAGTAGAGAAGTAAAATTAAGAGTTAAAAATCTGGAGAAGATGTAATAAAGACGGAAATCAAAAAATCTTAATACACCTTTTTCATTACAACTTTTAATCCAAGTATTAAGTGATTTTCTCTTTGATCAAGAAACAAACAAATGAATATTATTTGTAAATATGATTAAAATGAAGGACCAAAAAGAAGAAGGTATAAACATTATCAAAACCCAACTTAGTCCCACATAAAGTTGGCAAACATTCAAAGATCTGACATCAAATTGTTTTCAATGTTTTATTAAACAGTACCGGAAGAACTTCTTCGTTGTTAGAAAACCTGGTTCAGATAGAAAAAAATGGTCCATATGATGTTTCTAAAGACAAAAAATAGAACGCATTTTCAAAAGGGCTACCAATTCATACAGTAGGAAAGCAGCCGGTTAACACAGTGCTTGAACTATTTGGTATGAAAAATTAAAGCTAATGCAGGTTAAAAAACATACAAGGTTCAAAAAGTTTCTGACAGGAACGCTGCATAAACAGAGCACAGAAATTAGAACCAAGTTTTTTTAAATATTCTTGCTGTATTTTTCTGGAAGATTTATTGCAATTTCTTGGACAAAAACTTTGTGTTGTTATGTTAAAGAAAAATTTAGGATCCAAAAGCGATCAAATTTCCCCCAAAAAAAGCCTATCATTAGTACAGCGGGCATGGAATGTTTATAATGTTTAATTTGGCATCCTGTCACTAGGGGAAATAAGATACAAGAACAATAATGTTATTTCTACCATTAGAAGCAAATTCTCCAAACTTTCTGTGATGAACTATTTGGATTTTGTTAACAGAGAATTGAAGAGCACACAAATGTGTCCAAAAGTGTACTATGGTTTTAAGTGGAGATGCAAAGTGACAGAAAGCTCTATAAAAAGGTTAATTGAAGAATTTCCGAAAAAAGATTCACTAGAGATTAAAACTTAAAAGAAATGTTTGTGGGTTTCATGAACATATTTCAAATAAGTTTGTTTTATATGAGCACAAATCATTAAATCATTAAACTCTAGGAGGATCGGTTCATAGTTTTTTACGCCAATGTAGGTTATGATATAGTCAATCCTAAACCACTCTTACACTCTTACTTGTATTTTTGTATTTTAATATAAATAAAAATATTTTTTTCTTTTCTTTTAATTTAGATGCCAAATTTGAATCATCTCAACTATTTGAACATATAACCAATTGTTCATTAAGTATTTTTCAAATTTACTATATATTAATAATACAATGTGTAGTTTATTCTATATTGTATTTATATCTCAGTAACATTTTGCCAGGACCGGGTGGTATTAAAAAATCTTATTTGTTTTTCCTCAAGGTATTTGAATTATTGAAATATTAAATAATCAACATTTTCAACAAACAAAGTTTCTATATAATTTTCTTTTAGCGTGAATATTGGAAAAATGAAGAAAGTAATGATATTGAATATACCAATGATACTAATACTTCTGATGCCATTATATTATTGGATTTGGAAAAACAATTTAAAACTTCGGGACGTGATATATTAATAGCAGATCGTTTAAATATGGCAATAAAAAATAGACAAATAACTGTTTTATTGGGTCATAATGGTGCTGGCAAAACTACCATAATTAATATGATAATGGGTAAGTAATTGTTGGTAAACTTAAATTTATAAATTATTTAATATTAATATTATTTTGTTTTAAGGTATGATACCCAAAGATAATGGTAAAATAGTGGTTTGTAGTGAACGTGATGTTTCCTCTTATAGACATTTGATTGGTTATTGTCCTCAACACAGCATTTATATGCAATATATGACCTGTAAACAGCATTTGGTATTTTTTGCAAAGGTAAATTTAAAAAATATATACTCGATTAAAAGAACTATTTAATTTTAATTTATTGTTTAATTAATGTTTCAGTTAAGAGGTCTTAATGATCAGGAAGCTAACACTTTGGCCAATAAATTATTACAACAATTAAATTTGACGGAGAAAGCCAATGAGTATGGTAAAAATTTATCGGGCGGCATGAAAAGACGTTTATCACTTGGCATTGCTATAGCCGGAGACACAAAGTAATTATGCTTAATTAATTTACTATTTCTTTCTCTGGTGCAACCTTAAACCTACTGCAAAGATTAAGCGATGTCTATCTTGTTGGCATGTTGTTCTAGGATGGGCTCGTTTTTAAGTTATTTGTAGTAAAGGAATTTTAAAAAATATCAAAATACATGCCTTAGAACCATAACAGGCTTTGTTCGGGTATCCATAACACACCATACCTTTTTAAGACATGCAAAATCTTTGCATAGGTCCACTAGGCAGGTAGGGAAGGATGAGTGTACGACAGTGCTTTATGTCTTTTGCTCGAACAAGTAGTCCATGTTAAAAACCTACCACACTTTAGGATATCTTTTTTGTGCTCTCAATTTTTTTAACAAGAGGCCAATATCCCTATTCATAGGCTTTAGATCCTAGATGTTTGGAGGTTTTGAATCTCTTGGTACAAATACCACATTATTGTACTTATACCACTCAAGGGCTTGTTTGCCATAGTGCATTCTGTCACCAAACCAGATCAAAATTAAGTGAAAACTTATAAAGGGAAGAATCCTTTGAATCTCTTGGTACAGGAGGATTTGAATCTCTTGGTACAAACACCACATTGTGTAGTGATACCACTCAAGGGCTTGTTTGCCATAGTGCATTCTGTCACCAAACCAGATCAAAATTAAGTGAAAACTTATAAAGGGAAGAATCCTTTTTTGTGAATATTCTTTGATGTCAATTTCGGTATTTATAGAGCCGTTAATTGGCCTCTTTTGCCGCAACTGCTTATTGATTGTCATGTCAAGAAAGTTTTGGTAAGTTTTGCCTGCTTTGGGTCTTAGCAAGAATAGTTTTTTAGAAAACTTGACTTCAATTTCATTGCGCTGTTTTTAGCCTAGATTTTTAGCAGTGTTCTTGTCAGGAACCATTTAAGCCTTTTAAAATTGAATTAACTTTAACTTTTCGTATCAAATAGCTCGAGCTATGAGCTAGCTACCTGGTCTGCTTTCTTATCGGATGTATTGGGGGCTTTTTTGAACCATTTCTTCTACTTGAACCTGAACAAGTATCCCTATAGTAATTAATATCATTAGAAACAGTTTGATGACTTGACTGTAATCTCTAAACCTATTTATAAGGCTTTAAACACTTCTAGGATTTCAGATGATGTTGTCTTTCTCAAAATACATCCCAGTATCTGTATCTACTCGTTGAATAACTTCTATTTTTCCCCTGCAACAACCACTACTACATCCAGACAAACCACATGTAAAATATTGATTAATAATGCCTTTTGTCGTCTAAAACATTAACATTTAAAATTAAATGAAAATATTAAATACTTTTCATCTCTTCACTTTAGAATTGTTATTCTGGATGAACCTTCATCTGGCTTGGATATTGAATCACGACGTGAATTATGGGATATTTTACTGGAATTACGTAAAACTAAAGCCATATTGATTACTACTCATCATATGGAAGAAGCTGAAGTTCTAGGTGATACCATAAGTATACTCTCAAATGGACGCTTACAATTGACAGGTTCACCTTTAGAGTTGAAACATAAAATTGGCAGTGGTTACATACTTAAATTATGTACAAATCCAAGTCAATTTAATACAGATGAATGTTTAGAATTGATAAGAGAACATGTACCAATAGCAAGTGTCATGGTAAAGTCATGGTAAACCAACATCTATTTTTTTATTAATTTTTATTTTTTTCAATTTTTTAGAATGTCGTTCCACCTACAGTATCTATAAGTCTACCCTATGAATATAAAGAAAATTATTCAAAAATGTTAGCCATTCTGGAAAGACAACATATACAGTTGGGCATAAATACTATAGCGGTTACAGATACAACATTGGAAGATGTATTTTTAAAGTAAATCATTTTAATTTTATAATATAATTTATTTGTATTCAAATTTATTTTTACTTTTCTTTACAGTTCTGTGCCCAAAGTTGAAACAAATGATGAAGTTGATGGTTCAGTAGTTGGTCATAATGATGCTAACATACGAGTGCCATATCAACGTTTGGACGCCTTAAAAAATGTTAATATTTTACAACAATTCTTAGCAATTGCTTATAAAAAACTATTATTTTTGAAAAATGAATGGTTTTTAGCTATTTTCTTGGTAAGTTACCAATTTTTTTCGATAATTTCTCTCTCCTTAGATTTAATAAGTATTTTAGAGGGACACAAAAGTATAAATATTTTTATATTATTTTTTTATATATATTTTTCTTAGATTTCGTTACCTTTTATCATGATTACAATTGCCACATTTGTTATACATTTTTCGACTGTTATGAAACTTGGTACTGGACTTCAATTAACTTTAAATAATTATAAAAATGGTATTATTTATATGAATATACCCGATGAAACATCATCAAATGTTTTACGTTTTTCGGAAATTGTTAGGCAACAAATTGAAAGTTATCCTGGTATGAAAGTTGAAAAATTATCAATTAATTCATCTGCTATAGAAGATGGTAAGTTAGTTTGATGAAATTTATCTATATATATAAAATAGGATGTGTGTATGTATGTAACGTAAGGACTCCGTAAGGGCCAACTAACATAACTGACATAAGCTAAAAAATACAATAGGACTAGGGGAGGGGTACCCCCTGTGTGAAGTAAATATTGATTAACGAATATCTAAAGAACTATAACACCCAAAGTTCTCAAATTTGATTACAACTATTTTCTTAAGAACTGTTTTACTGAAAAAAAATATAGGACGGAT
Organism: Cochliomyia hominivorax; assembly: GCA_004302925.2. NCBI lineage: Eukaryota > Metazoa > Arthropoda > Insecta > Diptera > Calliphoridae > Cochliomyia > Cochliomyia hominivorax. Next base: position 67,467,711 of record PYHX02000158.1, on the reverse strand, counting down.
AGGGTCAGGGTAAGAGGTAGTCCTTATACAAAGCAAATAATGTTTATCGAATATATAAAGAACTACTATTTGCTTCCAATTACTTTCTCGAAGAACTGTTTTACCGCAGAGAATGTGCTACGAATAGAATCGGAGGGAGAGGTTCGCACCATATCAAGCAATATTAAACAGTGAGAGTCTTAAATTTTTGCAGCAGTTGTGCTTAAGTGAGACACCATCACTGAAAAAATATAGGAAGAAATTTACTAATAATAAATTTTAATCGTGTGATAATACAACACAAATGTTTGCTTAGGGTCAGAAGTGCCCTAAATTTTTTAACAAAACACAGTTTGCCAGGTCTGCTAGTTTTTGATTTTAAAGAGATTTTGAATTGATTCAAATAATGATCGAATGTTGGTACATATGGCTTCCATGTTGTTCTTGTATACATCCCTTAGAACCGTAATAGGTTTTGTTCGGATGTTCCTACCACACTGAACTTTGTATAGGTCTACTAGGTAGGGTACTCAGTTTTCTTAAATCGTCTGTTATGTTCCCTTTGTAAGGTAAAGCAGTTTGGCTAGATCCATAGAAAAAAATATCTAAAAAAAGGGAAGAGAAAAAGATGAAAAGAATTCTTGCATGCATTCCATTCTTCATATATATGACTGAAAATATTCCACAAATATCTCCAAGATCACATTAGTTCTTTTCCACAAATCAGCTTCATTTTTTACAGGATGCTGCCGTGTCCAACAGCAACGAGAACACAATTTCATCACTCTTGTTTTACCATCAGATTGCTTTCTGAAACTATGACAGATATATCCCGATCCCCCATGTTCTATTTGTAACATCATTAGGCCAGAATAAGTCACTTGTCAATGAAATCTTGTAGTTTTTGCAGGATGGTGTTCGCTCTAGATCTAGATTTCTTCTAATTACAACATAATTGATTTTACACATGCGTTGAATATTCTGTTCGTTGTCCGTTCGGATATCCGTAAGCTCCTCCATTTTGATTGTTGTTGAGTTGACTGTGTCTCTTCTTTCTTATTGTGTTGTGTCTCTTCTTTCTTATTGTGTCATCCAGCAGATTGTGAATAACCGAAAGTTCTATATCGTCAAACACAGCTCTTCTGATGGGTCATATAATCCACTAGAATTAAACTCTGGTAGTTCGTCTGATAATGTCGTAAGTTTTCTTGAAATCCAATAAGACTTAGTTTGTTACCTTAAAGAAATCCCTCCTGTTCGTCGCATAGACTTTCCTTATTATAAGAATAGAGTCTTTTTCTTTATCCTTTATTGAAGTCTTCCAATACCTCACTATTTAAAAACTTAACTTTTCTTCCAATTTGGAGTTATACTTTCCTCACCTAAAACAAGAGTGAGTTGATACCATGGAAGTTTAGCTGTGCTTTTGATGTCTACCCATAGACATAGATCTACGCTCACGTGGATATCTTGTGTGAGAACAGACAAATATTAGCATAATACAAATCCTAGAGTTGACGTGGGATGTATATGACTTTTAGTGTATCAATTAGTTACTTTTTGGTAATTTTCCGATTATGACTTTTTCCAAATGGCGGGATAGTCTGTCCTCCTCCTTAACAGGAGTAAATTGAGATTTAAGAGAGTAAATTGAGATTTTAGAAGTTATCGCTTAGATGTCCACCAATTTTTGCTGGTGTTTCATCTTCGCCTGCAGATTTGTTTTTTTATACCCACAACCAAATTAAAACTTTGTTATTCCATGTGTAATGCTAAAAAGGAATAATCTAAGACCCCATAATGTGTATTTCTTCTTGCATTAAATCAAAATCTGAGTCGATTTAGCTATTTCCGTTTGTCTTTCTGTTGTTGGCACGCCCACATCCACAATTATTAACGGAGCTCAATGAAATTTGCCCCGAGTATTTGTTATTGTCCTGAGAAGTTTCCCATTTGCAACCTGCAAAATCGGTTGAGGATATGAAAAGATATAGACCGATATCTGAAGCAACCTCTAAGTTCAAGCGGAAATCTTTCGTAGAATTGAACGAGAATTTTCTATAGATAAAATCTGTAGAAGAAATACATTTACATTTGTAGGTTACATCTTATTCCGAGTTCCACAGATATTTATATTGAAATAAATTTGTAATTCATTTTAAAACTCCCAATGAATCATATTATATATCAATAAATATTTCTTCTTCCATCTTTTTTTTTCAGAATTAATTGAAATTATGAAAAATGATTTTCATAATTTTCAACAAAATGTTTTGGCTACAATACAAATCTCTGGCGATAATCGTCCTAGTGTATCAATACTATATTCTAGAAATATGCTACATAGTTCAGCAATATTGATAAATTTAATTGATAATGCTGTATACATGTGGCCAGCTAATAATAAAGACAGAATATTGGATACCACATATGCACCAGTTGATGTGTAAGTTTATATTGAATTGAAGAAACAAAGATAAATTTAAATTTTATATTTCAATTTCTATTTGACAGACGCGATGATTCGGCAGAATCTTTAAAGTTATCTTATTATGCAACTCTAGTACCTTTTGGTAAGTAGTACCTTTAGAATATTGACCCATAAAATACAATTATTATTATGATTTCTTTTTTGTCTTTTTTATTTAGGTATGTTTTCATTAATGTTCTACTTTGCCATGTTGCCATTTAAAGAGAATCGCAGTGGTTTTAAACATTTACAACCCATGTCATCTTATACCTATTGGGGCAGTGTTTTGATATGTGATTTTATAATCTTACTTTTGATTTGTATAACTTTAAATGCTTATCAGGCGGCTATAATGCCAAAAGAACTTTATGATTTAAATGAAATCAGTAATATTACAATTGCCTTATTCTTCTATGGTCTAACATATTTACCCATACTTTATTGTTTTGCTAATATGGTAAAAACACTATCGGCTTTATCAACTTATCTGGCCATATTATTTTATATATCATGTAAGTATTATTGAAACATTTATTATATTCGAAAATAAACTACATTTATCGAGCAAGTACTCATAGACTTATGCACACACAAATGGACAAAAAGATGGTCACCGTCATCTATCATGTACAATGTTTAAAGGCTTAACATGGTTAGGAATAATTGGAATATAAAAATGATTAACTTAAATAAAACGTATATTTTATTCAAATAATATATGCTGGACAAAATTTCTCCCACTCCTCCATTAATTTCTCTTTAAGCATATTTTTTAGAAATAAAGTCCCACAAATGTTCTGTAAGGTTTATGTCGTACAGCTAAGGAGGATATTTAAGAGTGTAAAGATTGTTGTGTAAGATCAATAATGGACCAATTTCCACCGAATGCTTAGGATCATTTTCATGCCAATTTTTTGAGCAATTTTAAGCATGTGATCGTTAAGAATATTCCAAAAACATCTCAATTACTACTTCATCAATAAATACTTTCCCAACCACAGACGCCACCATACAAACATATACCATGATACCAGCACCATCATGGTTAACAAACGACTGAATGTGTTTTTCTCTGTAAAATTTTCTCCAATTTTCTTCATATTAAAAAGTTGTTTTCTTCAGAGACTCTGAGAATCTGTACCAGTACTTTCGTTTGAAAGTGCAAAATATTCGGAAGTTGATGTTTCGCCTCTTTTTTTAATTATTTTTACTATTTAACACATTTTTCCAAACAGATAGTGCAGACGGTTGCCCTTTTTTTGTCTGATACTCAGAGGTTGCATATTTTTACAACGTTTTATAATTCCAACAATGATGGTACGTGGAGGGTTAACCAATGTGCATATTTCTCGGATCGGTTTATTTTGTTTGAACGTTCCTTTAAATAGAATTAATTAATTCTTTTTTTTAATTTGCCATCCCAGCTGACCACAAACTTCGATGACGATTTTAATTTTAAAGTTTTCTCGTAATTTTCTCAAATAAAACCTTCGAGATCGACTATCGCAGTCTCTTCGAAAAAAACGAGCCCATAGGGTTCATCTTTCGTACAGTTTATGGCAGTAATTCGATCATCGATATCGAAGGTTCGTTTATACTATAGCGATTTGATTTACGAAAGTATATAAGTTTGTTAGTGATTAATACGAGCTTGTTACTAAAACGACTCCGATATGTTTCATTTTTATTTTGTTCTGAATTAAAAATTGGCATAATTTTATTATTATTTTTTTTACAATTTATTTAATATAACATTCGTAAATGATTTAGTGATTATGGCGCTACATCCATATGTTGATGTACCTCCAATACAAGGCCCCTTCCCAGAATATAATTTTAAGCTTATTAAACTCTTTCGTATAGGTCAATTCTATTGAAATCCGGCACCATTATTTTTAAAACCACCTAGAATATATGCTATTAATTTAAGCAATATCGGATCTTGTTTTGATATAGCTTCCAGTCACAGAGGCGGTGACTTGCCATCATGTTTAGATATTCTTTAAATAAATTAATAAGAAAATGTCACTATTACTGGTTAATACACATATAATCAATATTATAAATGAAAACAAAATTAACTCTGAAAATCGCTGTTCGAAACCTGAGTAAAATGTTTAATATTCAACCTTGGTCTTTGCACAACTTGATACAATGCTCTTGCAAATCATGGTACAATACTTACAAAAAAGAAAGTTGATTCTTCCAAATGTATTCTAGAAGGAATTGTATACTGAGGCATTTCATTATGTCCCTAACTGGAAGGATCTTCTTTCCTCATGTAGATGGTGATTTGATGATATAGGAATACAGCTTTTAACTATTTTAAGGCTGCTATTTGATAACTTTGAATGTTTTTCGTTTGCGTATTACTTATCCACACTGGAACAGCATAAAGAATCACTGACTGATCGGTTTTTATTGTAGCTAAAAAGTTTTGTTTTTTTTGTACTAACAAATGGTTTAAGGTCCTTATTTCTACGTGATTGTAGAGGCATGAGATGAAAAATATACCGTCAAGTGTAATTCCTATTTTCAGACCACATTGACCTCCTAAGTCGACAGACTTGAAACCCTTATGAAACTTTTTGTTTTTTTTTAGAAAAGATAGTTCGAGCAAGACGCTTCATAAATAAACAGGATCTCAGTATAGTCCTATCTCCATGTTTTGTGTAGAAGCAAGTCCTCACGGCATTCGTACCATGATTCTGCTCGACCAGGGTAAACGATCTGGTATCAGCGTATCACAAAATGAATCTACTCAGGTATTCTATCGGATGTTTCTTCATTTCAGAAATGTTAACCCAGAGTTTGTGTTATATTTAGGTGATATGATATGTATTCCACTCTCCCATTGCCTTGTATCGATATGCCATCAATGCAGCCTCATATTTAACCCAAATTTACGTTACGTTTCTTTTCCATCGAAGTTCACCAGACCAAAGCAATGTGACTTGATTACGCTTCTGTAGAAACACTGTAGAATTTTTTAGATTGAAACCCCATTTAGATCCGATAGTTGCTTTACATAGTGCTTAACATCTGCGGGGCTTATTAACTCTTTCCTCCAGGTGTGGTTTCCTTTCAGTTTCCAGAGATATTAAGGGGAAAACCTGTCAGTCTATGAGTACTTTGGAAAAGTTGCTTAAATTTCCAACATACTGTACGTATGAGGGACCTAGAAAGCTTCTTAATATTTAATATATTAATAATTTCTATCTCTTTCTTTTCAGTTATACCACCATTTTTCATGTCCTTCACATTGGCTGATATGTTGAAATATAAGAATTATATAATATTTTTACGTCTGCTACCACATTTTAATTTAGTTCAACAATTATGTATAATCAATGAACGTTTTATTAATAATCATGCTGAACATTTACCCGATCACATAAGAGAAGAACTAAATAATAAACAAATATTAAATTTGTGTAGTTTTTATTTTTATGTTGTTCTTGTATTTCCCCTAATAATGGTAAGTTTGTTTTTGTTTTTGTTTTTTTTTTAGCTACAAAAATAAAAGACAAATGAATTAATTTTGTATAAAATAAAATTTCTACTTTTAGTTTATTTTCCTGTATGTGGTGGAGAATAAGAAACGTCGAGAAATAGCAGCGAATTTTTGGCGAATATGTTGGAAATCAAAAGTTAAATCAGAACCAGCACCCATTAGAGAAGAAGAGGATAGATTTATACAAGAAGAAAAATCAACAGTAGAGAAAATTATTAAAGGTAAAATTATTAAGGACCTTTTAAATTAAAAATAATAAAAATTCATGCTTATTATCACCTTTAGATAATGGAGAAAATGAATTTCCTCTCATTTTACATAATGTCTATAAACAATTTAATCGTAAATTGGCGGTAAATGATTTGAATTTTGTGGTACGTAAAAAGGAATGTTTTGGTTTATTGGGTGTAAATGGTGCTGGAAAATCGACCACATTTGAAATGATTGCTGCCAATCAAACTATTACCAGGGGTAATATAAAGATTGATGGTGTTGATATTGTATTGAATGAGCCAGAATATCGTTATCGTTTTGGCTATTGTCCACAAAATGATTGTCTTAATGATTTTATGACGTCACATCAATCACTGTATTATATGGCTTTATTACGTGGCATACAAAAGAAATATATTAAGGATGAGGTTATGTATTGGTTGGAGAAATTAGATTTGAATAAATATAAAAATGTGCAAATAAAACATTATTCGGGTGGTACAAAGCGTAAATTACAAACAGCAGCTGCTATGGTAAATTAAATTATTATAATAAAAATGTTTTTATTTTGAGTTATGAGAGTTTGATTTATTCTCTCTTAGATTGGCAGTCCTTCGTTGGTATTGTTAGATGAACCTACTACTGGTGTGGATCCCATATCAAGACGTTTTCTATGGCAAACAATACAAGATTTTCAAAAACGTGAAAAAACTTTAGTACTTACATCACACAGGTAATAAATGTATATGTATATTATTTAAGCGAATATCTGGTACATACATTTTTACGTTAAAGCTCAAAAGGAGTGAGATCGAAAAATTTTAACACACTTTTATCATTAGAACTAAAACCAAGAATTATTTGATTTTTGTTGATCAATTTACTTTTGTAAAATGTTAATCTGATTAAAATCGGGAATCAGAAGATAGTGTGTACTAAAATTATTAATTATTTTCAACAAAATCCAACTTGGTCCTACAAATAGTTGAACAAGCATTCAAACTCTTTTCAATGTTATTAAAATTTACTGGGAGTATTTGTTTAAATGATAGAAAACCTGGTTCAGTATAATGAATGCTACACCTGATGTTTTTAGAAAGCATTATCCAAAGAGCTTCCAACACATCCGCTAAAAAGGCAGATCGATTAGATCAGTGCTCGGACTATTTGGTATGAAAAGTTAAATATAACGCAGTTTTAAAAACATACAAGGCTAAAAAGTTCCTGACAGAAATGCTGCTAAAAATTTCGAGGCAATTTACAGAGCGTAGAAATTGAAGTCAAGTTTCCCAAAAAAATATTCCTGATAATGAATGACGAAACGGTTATACTGGCAGATTTTTCGCAATTTCCTGGAATGTTAAAGAAAAGTTTAGGACCCAAAAGTATTAAAAATTTCCCAAAAAGTTCTTGGTATGAATAGCTTGGTCGCTCTAACAACTTCTAGAACTTCTGCTGCATTATTTTGGTGGACTAAAAACCATTCTCAAGCCACGATTCAGGACATACGCACCATGCAATTTTGCCTTTTTTTCTTAAAACTCTAGAATTTATAACCAACAGAAATTGGCACTCGGACATTAAACTATTTTTATAAAGCATTTGTTTTATGGGCGGAGTTAGTGTATGTTTTAAGCAATCAAAAATCATAAAATCAAATTCAACCCCACATTCCCGTTCACTCCATAATTTTTCGTCTCTTAAGTGAATTTTACTTGTTTATCAGTTTAAAATATCAAAAGGAAGAAATTTTTAAAGGAATTTTGTTTATTTCTAGATTTAATCTTGATATCGGTTTATGGAGGATTCATATTTCTCTTCTTCTTGTTTTTATTCTAGCATGGACGAGTGTGAACATTTATGCAATCGTTTGGCCATCATGGCTGAGGGTCAATTCAAATGTTTGGGTTATGTGCCCGAACTTAAACAATCTATGGTACCGGTTTTACTATCAGTATTAAACTTAAAAACAGTGAACCTTCAGATTGACGATGTGCTTACATAACACAAGAATTACGCAAATTTTTCACACATTGTATATTGCGGGAAAATCATGCTGGCACTTTAACTTTATTTATAAAATGTCACGACATTATAAAATGGTCAGAAGTATTTGCAAAATGTGAAGCATTTTTAAACTAACACAAGATTATGTCGAAACATATTCGGTTAATGAAACGACATGGAAGATATTTTCCTAAAATACGATACAAAAATAAAAGAAAAAGTTGATAACAGAAGCAGTGTGAGCAGTGGTGGACATGAAGGTAGTTCTTCATAAATGATTATAGAGGCCAATTGTTCAATTTGTTTTTTGTTTTTTTCTTAAAAAAGACATTTTAAAATCTTAAAAAAAACATTAAACTTATTCACAATTATTATTGTTGTATCTCGAATTATATCTTTATTGATGGAATAAAAGAAACTGTATTATAAAATTAAAAAATACAAATGTAATTTATCTAGACAAGTACAATATTAAAAGTTTATTATTTAATAAGAATATGGTAAATGATTTTAACTTTTTTTTAAATACGACACATTAAAATTCATAATAAAAAAGTAAACATTTTCAACTTTGGAGTGTACATGTAGTTTTCATAATAAGAAAGAATAATAATAAATGTTTAGAAATTTATTTTAAAGTAAATAATCAAAATAATTTTTGTCCAATTATTTGTTATGTTTTTTTGTTACATAATAATCTTGAAAAAAAAAAAAGAACAATTATAGTTTATCTTTAACAACAAACTGTATTATAGAATTAACAATAATATCTTATAACAACAATATAAGTTATTTTCCTAATTAATTTTTTTTTTTAAATACGACACATTAAAATTTATATTGTTTTATAAAAACTTTAACATTTTTCATACTTTTGGATGTGGTACATTTGTTATTATTAATAAATAAGAAAGAATAATAATAACTGATGCGTTATTAATATTATTGATTGTTAAGAATTAAATAACCACACCTTTTATCATTTGTTTGTTCCTATTAAACAGTCCCTCTTCCGATACTGCTCCTGAAGGATCTATAATCCGTAAGAACTCCTATTAAAGCACTCAAACCTCTTCGACCCATGCCAATGATGAAGTCATGTAACGCTAGGGTTTAACCGTTGCCGCTCTGAAACTTTCTATAGATCTCAATAAAGAAAAAAACTTTTGGCCTTCCCAAATTATTCTCATCCATCCCTTATCAGCTCGTCCGTAATATATCAGATACCCGCTAAAACCTAATATCATGGTCAGACATGAGACTACTCAGTCTCTTACACTGCCAGACAAGATGTGACCTAACTATGTGTCCCTTCAAAGCATTGTGTGCTACCAAGCTGTCAACATAGATCTTAAGGTCTAGCAGCTTGAAACCAATTTGTTCCATGGTATGGAACAAAACTAGAGCGCTTAACACCCATTAGTAATCAGAACTTTAGCAATACTGCCTACAACCGTATCTTAAGAGTGCCATCTATTTATTGGTCCACGAGAGTGAAGGATGGTGTTTGTATAGATTTTTAAGCAACATCATCTTTAGACTATTAACTTCGTGGATTCCAGGAAGAAAAAGCCCAATGGTCGTACACTTGCCTCGGGTTAAAATCTTGACAAAAGCATCTTTGAAAAAGGCCGATTAACAGTTTTGATGACTTTCACCAAATGAACTTTTTTCGTAAATTTACATTTACGTCTTTTTCGTCATACAAAGTTGGTTGTTTTCTGGTTGTTGTAACAGTTCAGCTGTAGTTCTTTCTTGGGGGAAATCTTTGGCGGAATGTAACTCGAATCGTTCCTGGACGGAGATCAAATTTGCGTGGCAACGTTGTTTTCTGGTAAAGATGTCCTACTCTTAATTTTTTAATCTTAGGATGGAAGTAGGACAGGAACTGGATGATTATTGTTTAACAGCGCAACTAGAAATAGTATGAAGAAATTAGTATACGAGGGTTATGGACACAAATTACATTAATCTCGCATTCAAGTCTACATTTTACACAAATTCATCTTTTAAATAATTTACAGATAAATTTCCATGTTTTATTATATTGAATCTTAAAATGTATAGTTAATTAAGTTATATTTTATTAATAGCTAGTGTTACGCTTATTTGTTTAACATGCATTAATTTAATCCGAAAACATTAATTATCAGTTAAATGATTTCAGTTTTTCACTTTAAGATAAAAAATAAAATTAATTTTCGATATTTTGATTTGAAATTATTCTGAAACCTTAGCTCCGGGTAATTTAGAGGACTTGCCCTCCTTGGTACAAATACCACATTATTGTTTTTGTGTACCAAGCGACAAGATGTCTAGTTGGGTCAAAAATAAGTGTCATTTTGCCTGAGCAGATAGCTCATCTCTGTTTAAAATCTACCACACTTTGGGATACATTTTTGTGCACTTCAATTCTCTTTTAACAAGAGCCCAAAATCTCTCCACTGGCCTTAGCTCCGGACAGTTTGGAGTATTTGCCTCTCTTGGTCTAAATACCACATTAATGTTCTTGTTCACCAATGGACAGGATGCCAAGTCAGGCCAAAATAAGTGGTATTCGGTATTTGTAGAGCCCGTTGTAACAAATTATTGGTTTATTTTTGTAGGAACTACATATTGCTTGCCTTACCAAGAACATTTTGGGCATTTTATTCTGTTTTTCTGTCGTTATTGTTTCTTCGACATCATCAAATGTTTGACCAGAAAGTTGCGAAAAAATCTACTGGCACAAACGCCATGTAGCAAGCATTTTTAGGAAGGAAAACTTGACTTAAATTTCCGTGCTGTTTTTGGCATCAAAATTTTATGCAGCTTTCCTGTTAGGGACGCTTCGAGCCTTGTATGTTTTTAAACCTGCATGATCCTTAATTTTTCGTAGAAATAGTTCAGACACTGAACTGCTTTGCTATCGGAAGTGTTTGGAGCTCTTTTAGAAACGATTATTTTTTGGCTTTAGAAACATCATGTGGACCATTCCTTCCACATGAACCAGGCTTTATATCAACGGACAAGCTCTCCTGATACTGTTTTATAACACTGAAAACAGTTTGACGTTAGACCTTTTAATGATTGGCCAATTTTTTGCAGGACCAAGTTGGATTTTGTTGAAAATATTTGGATCAAAAAAATTAAATATTACTTGAATTAAAAGTTTAATAAAAAACGTGTATTAAGATTTTTTAATCACACTTCCCATCATTACGTTAACTTTAATGCAAATCCATCTAACCTATCAAAAGTCAATCCTGCTATACTGTGCATCGCAAAATATAATGATAATAATATGAGGACCAATCTACATCTATGGTGTTTCATATACATGGGTATTGCAATGTGTTAATTTAAACCAATGTTTCCTCCAGTATTAGAATGACAAAAAAATGTACGATTTTATTTTCAAGGGTATTTTGGCCACCAGTATGTTACAATATGCTGAATGAGATGAGTATTTTAGCACGTTAATGACTCAAAGCATTTATAAAAGTTGATCAAAGAATATTAGCGAATGGTATTTAAATCTTGAATTCTAACAATTCTTATATAATCTGATCCAAAAAAGAGCCCTGAGTTCCAAAGACACAACAGTTATCATAGGAAATATTTAAAGTTGATTAGATTTTATAAATTTGTTTTTCTCATTTCAAAGGGGAACATGATTGTAGGGCGTATTTAAGTAACGTATTACACCTGTTAAGAAACTTTGTCTTGTGTCATCTACTGCAGAAATGCAGTATTGTGTCAGTGTTCAGGATAGAAAGAGGAAGGAATTGAGATCAGCAATCATTGATATTACTACTCCATCGTGACCTGTTGTGCCACAATTTATTCTTATTGCAATTTAGCATTTAGAAGCCATCGCAAAAAATTACCTAAATTTATATTACATTTTATTTTCTGCATTTTTCTTAATATCTTTCTTAAATAACAAATATTTAAATATCTAAATAAATATTCTATTTAAATTTATAGAAGTAAATCTTCTAAGTAACGTTCAAATTCTGTCTCTCTAGATACTGGTTCAATTTCAGGATCATTTTTCTTATTCCAAATATCTTCAGAGGAATCCATTTCTTCATCTTTATTTTGTTCATCAGCAGATGCAGCCACCAAATCATTATTAGCACCTTCTCTCTCCTCCATCATATTATTTTCATTTTCTTCTGTATTACTTGATTTTTCAATTTCTTGGCCACTTTCTCCAGAATGTCTTCGTTTGGTTTTCGAAGATTTACGTTTTTCACGTTTAGCTTCTTTAGCCTGTTGACGTTCCATATGTTTGAGACGTTTTACTTCACGTTTCTTTGAGGTGTAATTTAATTGTTCGGAATGTTCTGGACATAAACGCAACTTGACTAAAGCATTTTTTCGTTCACCTTGCTCTTGATAGGCAAAATTCACTTCCCAACTGCGTAAATTTTCTTTAACCAAACATTTACGACTGCCACATTGAAATTGTCCAATACCGGCTACAACCTCTGCTTCTGTACGCCAACGCAAGGCTACTTTGTTTTCCTTGTGTCTACTTAAATCCGCAATACAGTATTCCTTGAAAAGTTTATCATAATAACGTTTAGCTAAACGCACTTCCCAAGAATCTTCTACTGCAGTGTTATCATCTTCATCCCATAAAAATCGATGATGCTCCCGTATAACATCAATGTCACGCTTATGTTTTCTTTGCTCTGCCGAATAGTTCTTATTTAATATAAACGTTTTTAATATATAGTCATGCCGCTCTTGATCACTTAAAGATTTTAAAGATATTGGAAACATATTTTCTTTAAATAGTTACAAATCAAATAAAAAGAAACGCTAAAAATTATTGAGATGAAATATAAACAACACAACTTTTGAAATATTTTTGACAGCTGTTTTATGTTTACAAAACAAATGATTAGAGTTGCCAGGCTACAGGTATTACTTTAACTGTGCAAAATGTTTCAATATTTTATTTCAACTAATATTGTTTGTGCGATTACAGAATTTGACAAGTAAGTATGCGATGTTCAACGTTATGTTTTGTAGATGAACTGCATACGTACGTATACTCTCAAACGCATACATATATCATGTATAACAAAGAACTTAAATTAATGAGACATAATATTAGTCATATTTTCTAAAATACCGATTTTAATAATTTTTTGTGCCGATTTTATAAATTGCCGATTCAATTATATAACAATTTTAAAAAAGTTCTTTGCTTGAATTTTGTGATTGTCTCAGATATCGGTCTTTATCTCTTAACATACTCAACCGATTGAGCGTGCCAATAGACAGACAGACTCACATTGCTAGGATTTTAATTTAATGCAATAACATATATTAGTTAAGGGGACTTACATGAATCTTTCTTACACACGAAATGACAAAGTAAATATACGCTCTTCCTCACTTATGGTGGTGGAGGGTATAAAAATCAATATCTTTTAGGTATAGATCTATATTTTTAGCCTATAGCATTTGAAATTTCTTTTGAATTTTCTTCTGCTCCTCGATAGTTTTCGTGATATAGGAAACTGAACTTTCTTAAAGTGATGATTTTGATATGAATGAAAATAGCGTTATATCAGTACTTTTTGTATGTATGCTACTCGACGAAGCAAATACTTTCAATACCTTCCTTAACAGGTTAGCTGAAAAGAACCCCTTATTATCGCCAATCTGTTTTCTCTAAGCTGTTAATCCTCGTATAGTTTGATACCGACTCTTCTGGTTGTATAAATCTTAAATATACTTAATACTATCATACTTCTGAAAATTTTTGGATTAATGCCCATCAAAGTAATTTTCGGCATCTGATTATCTCAAATAAGATTTCTTTGTGCCATATTTAATTATAATAAAATAAATCTGTATTAAAACTTATCTGTATGTTTTATGAACTTAAAACTCCATTACTGAATGACATTTGAATATTGAAATTATTTACAATTCAAAATATATTATGGAGATATTACCAAAATTGCTACATGTCCATTACAAATATCAACACAAACGCTTAATGAAGAAAGTGAACTTTCACAAAAAATATTAAATTGTTCTAAAGACATTTAAATTAACGTTTACTCCATAAACAAACAAATTTACTACTAAAATATACAAGCATGTGTATTGTTTTTATTGCTATGGGGGGCTTCAGACAGCAACAACGAATGAAAGCTTAAAACAAAATAATAACAATTCACAATTAAATCACAAACATACACACAACGGATGTAAGTAAAACAAAAAAGAACAAAAATTGTGCTCCACCAACAAAATTTTGTGCCTTCAGTTGTTTCGCAAATTTCAAACAATTTGCATCGTGTTACGTCCTGACGGTTGAGCGAAATTTGAAAACAATAACAAAAAACAAGCGTTTTTTACATAGTGTTTGTGTTTTGGGGCGAGAGTATAGTGCGGTTAAATGCGCCGCTCTTTTTTTGCATGTGTATTTTTTTGTTTTGAACTTTTCCATTCAGAAAAAACTGAACCAAAACAAAAAACACAACATACAGCAACAACAACAACAATACCAACAACGAACAAACGCAGCTGTTTTTCTAAATGGTAAAATATATTAGAAAAAAACGCGAATAAATTTTGTAAAGGAAGATATAATTTGTGTAGAATAAAAAGAGAACAGAACAAAAAAACTAAACTAAACTTTTAGATACACCAAAAAAAAAAAAAACAAGCAGAGTTTTATAAAAAAAGTGTTCTTTTTTTTGATAATTAAAAAAATTAAATAATATATAGAAAATAATGATGGAACAAATTGTGAAAAAATTAACGTTAACAAATCCATAATTTAATTTAATTTAATTTTTTTGAAAAAAAAAAATAAATAAAATATACAATATATAAAAATAATTTAATGTATACATATTTGAATTGTACATTATTAAATGCGATTAATAATGCAGCTTTAATAATTTTTTGTCCAATTTTTTTTTTATTTTTTGATGAATTGATAATATTTTTTTAATTTCGAATTTCGCAGTTTAAAAAAATAAAAAATGCAAAAGAATAAATGAATTTAAGTAAAACGAAGTAATTGATCTGCATGTGTGAGTAAAATAATATACAACAACACCAACAATAATAATATTAATGATTATTCTTTATAAATTCTGTTTTTTGTAAATTTGTGTTTATACCCTCCACCACCACAACTATATTAACTTTGTCATTCCGTATGTACCACTAAGAAGGAATCATATCAGACCCCATAATGTAACGGTTCTGTTTATTATAATATATAGACCGATATCTTAGTCAACCTCAAAGTTCAAACAAAAATCTTTCGTGAAATTTTCGATTATATATTTAAAAATTATTGAGAAATTTTTAAATAACATTAAAGTTATTTGAATTTCATTACCATTCCAAAAATGATCAAAATCGGTTCAGTTGAAAAAAAGTTATAGCAAAAACTGCAACTAATTTTATGACATATTAAGTGTTCTCACCTCTGTGAGTGTGTGTGTACAAAAAGAACGTATTTACTTCTCATGTATTTGTAGTGGAGGGTATTGGAGATTCGGCATAGCCGAATAAAGTATTCTCACTTGTTTTTTATTTGTCGGCAGAATTGTAGTTAAATTTTGAAAAGAGTTTTGTGAAAAGAATTTCGTGTATTTTATTTTTTAAGAACTCAACTGATTAAAGAGATTGTGCGGAAGGGTTTAAGATAAAAACAACAACAATAACTAAACGTATAAAATATTCAAAAAGTAATAGCAACTCCACATACAACAATAACAATAATAATAAGCACAGGAACATAACAACAAGAACATATTATTAACAATAGCCGCTCACTGCTGCATGTTTCAAGTCTCAAGCTTGTAAACAAATTTTTTTTCTTCATACCCTACACCCCCCTTAAGTAGTTCGGAGTTTATGCAAAAGTTGATAACAAAGAGAAAAATTTTACCCCATTCTTAAAGTATACTGATCGACATAGAATTACTTTCTGGGCCGATTTTAAGATACACAGATCACAATGTCCAAATCAAAATTTTGGCAAATAATTTTGTACCCTTGAAATGTTAATGAAATTTCTCATGTTTAGAGCTGAGTTGTTAAGTTCATTTGGAGTCGGCGACTCTCCTAAGGGCATGTTGGTTTTTAAAAAACTTTCTAAAAAAGTACGCTCACATGTCACAGTGGAACAGAATCAATTTATTTGGAAATAAATCTATAATTTTAATAAAATAGCAGAGGAGCCAGTGCAGCATTATAACTTTGACTGTATGGACCCAGTCGAGACGGAACAAAACTTTGGAACTGCATTTCAATTAGTTTCAAATTTTCCAAAAAAAAAAAAAATATCTAATAAACTTTGAAAAAAATATGCTCATATTCTCTTATAAAGAGTGAGATTGAAAAATTCTTAACATACATATATGTTAATAAAAACGAAACTACTTAACTTAAAGTTGTATTATTTTATTTGATTGTATTTTTAATTACAATTTACAAAAAAAAAAACATTTTTTATAGTTTTAATCACTAGTGCGAAACTATCTTTTTTGGAAATCCTTCCTTTAGCGAAAAGCAACACGTAATTTTGTTAATTTTTGGTTCATAATATAGTTCAACTCTTGTCCTGGAGCAACACCAATTGGATGAACCCTTAGATTTTCTGGACTGAGTGAGGTAGGATTGTCAAGTCTTATAAAGTTTGAATGGAAACACCCTTTTTTTGTAAAGATTCCTTCATGTAGCCCAATGTTATAAATGATTTGGCCATGTACTTTTGGAAAAGCTAAAAATCTGCTAGATAGTGCAAGCATTGAGCTTCCATACTGGATGTGTTGGGAGCTCTTAAGAAAATGCTTTCTTTTCCTTTTTCGAAAATCTCCTCAGTCGCATAAATCTCTCATATATGTGAGTATCTTGCAAATATTTAAAATACACATGTTTAATTCTGTGAGGATGGGTCCAAGATTATTTAAGTCTGCATCATGTTGAAGGGTATTATGAAGTCGCTTTAAACTGACAGTTACACTCTTGCTTCTTTTGTTTTGTTTTATTTTTTCTTTCGCTTTTCAAGATGAGCATTTTTTTTAATTTATCTCTCAAAAGAACTTTTATCTCTTGCAGCAAACATTTATATATACTCACCCATACACTCCCAATTTACAATTTAATAATCAAAAAAATGTGCTTTCTTTAAGTTGTTGTTGTTGTTGCTTTGTGCAAAATAACAAAAAAACATGGAATGCAATCAATTATAAAGAATCTTTAATAATTTTGTTTTTCATTCTTCATATCGTATTCTACTCTTTCACTTTTCCTTCGTATTCCTTTTCTTTATTTTTATACTTTTATTAGGAAATATTTTTTTTTTTGATTTAGTAAAAGAGACAGAAAATAAGAAAAAATACGCATCTCTAATTTCCGTTAAATGTAGAGATGCCAGAGCTGTTTTTTAACAATAAAACTTCCGCTTAAAAACAAATGAGAGTTTTGAATAAAATTGTAAAAGTATTGAAAAAAATACAAAACTTTTAAATAAAATAAAATTTAATTAACCATAATTAATTAATCTATATCTATATATATAAAATAGGATGTGTGTATATGTATGTATGAAACGTATAGACTACATATCGGCAGGGCCAATTTCGATGAAATATTGGTTATCGAATTTCTAAATAACCGTAACAGCGTAAGTTCTCAAACTTGATCCCAATCAGGAGGAGGGTTACCGCCCAATGCAAAGTAAATATTGATGATCGAATATCTAAAAAACTTTAACACCGAAAGTTCTTAAATTTGATCCTAACTACTTTCTCAGGGAACTGTTTTACTCGAAAAAAGGTACGACGGATGAGACCAGAGGGAGGCCCATCCAAACTAAGTATCGATTATTGAAAATCTAAAGAACTACAACACCGAGAGTTCTCAGATTAAGTGCTAATTACTTTCTCAAGGATCTGTTTTACCAGATTAAATGTAGGACGGATAACACCATGGGGAAAGGTAACCCCCACACATTAATAATATATTTAAATCGTATGCTAATACAAGACAAATGATTGCTTAGGGCCACCAACGCCCTAAAAACAATTTTTGGTAAAACGAAGTATGCCGTGTCTAATAGTTTATGATTTATGCCCTTTTTAACATTTTTATCACGTATACACAGAGATTTCAAAGCGATTTTGTATTTTCCTACTGATTTGGAGAAAAAAATGTTTCTAGGGGGTTCCGGTACAAGGTTTGCAGCTGGGGTATACTCAGTCGTATCCAAGCTTCTCACACTACTTCCTCCGTCTGAGGTGCTGCTGCTTCTCAGATAAGCTACTTCTGCAACTCGTCTACTCTGCTCTGACGTCGTAGGCATTGGATTTAATTTTCTGTTCTCAAGACCATTTAAGGTCTGGCCCTTACTTGCCCCTTATCTGAGTGCTTTTCAACTTGAGTACCTTATCGATAAAACAATTTTACATATATATAGCCCTTAGGATTCTGTATCGCATGTGTGCGATATATCCGTCTGCATTTAGAATCTACCAAACAATTCTCTTTTAACAAGAATATCTCTCCACTGGAATATCTCTCCACACATTATTGTTATTATGCCACTTAAGGGCCTTTTTATCATAATGACGGGATGCTAAGTCTGGCCAAAAATAAATAGACACATTGTGAAGTCTTATGAATGGGAGCAGCCTTTTTGTAAATATTCCTTCATGTTGGTTTCAGCATTTATAAAGAGTGTGGATACACTTTTTTGCATATCGTTTGTCATACTAAGAACTTTTTCGGACATTTTGAGTTCTTTTGGGTCTCAAACTTTTCTTCAATATTCCCACGAGCATCAACATCATAATAGTTGTGAAAAATCTGCCAAAGCATACGTTTCATCGTTTTTACGCAGCAAGAATATTTTTTTAGGTTCCTGTCACGAACCTTTTGAGCTAAACCTGTTGCCTTCCTAATGGATGTGTTGGGACTCTTTTCAAATATCATGCGGACTTTTCCTTCTACCTGAACCAGGTTTTCTATGAAGGGAAAAATCTTCAGGTACTGTTTAATAACATTGGAAACAGTTTGACGGAAGACCTTTGAATGTTTGGTCATCTCTTTATAGGACCAAGTAGGGTTTTGTTGAAAACAATTTAATATTTTTTTTATTTTAATCAGATTAACAGTATGTGTGTTAAGAATTTATCGATCTTACTTCATATTACTTTAGGCAATCAACTTGAATTTTCGATATTCTAAAATATGTTTTTGAATTAAAATTATTTGTTAAAACTTATTTAATAAAATGTATTCGATTTCATTCGTTTTAAATCCATTTTAAAGTGTATTTACTGTATAAAATTCCTTTATCAGTTTTTTCAAATGTAAATCAATAAATATTTACCGAAGTATTAAAATTAGTTCCATAAAAATCAATTGTGATTACATAAATTGCTGATATTTATTAAATATTTTTTCATTTATATGATTTTACAAATGTTACTATTTTTACCCTACAGAAAAATTATATATCAACAGTTTTAAGTATACTATTCGACTTAGAATCACTTTCTGAGTCTCTTTAACGATGTTTGTTCCCTCTGTATGATTGAATAACAGTGTTGCCAGTGAAGATTTTATTTCCTAAATTATTAAATTTAAATATACTAAAAAAACTAAAATTCCTTTGGCAGGGTCATTAGAGAAAGGTAATATTAATAGCATAGATCGGGGAACCCATAATAACACTAATAAAACGTAGAAAATGGAGATGGATCGGTCATACTATCAGAAATTACACTCAAGGTTCAAGAAGCCTTGCCGTCCAAAAAATACCTGAAAACATTCGATACATCAAGATCTGGTACAAATCAATCTTGCATGGGAAGACGCAAAAAATACTGCAGCAAACCCTATAATGTGGAAGCCATATGCTCCCGAGAGGGGTAATGGAAAAAAGTATTAGAATAACATTCTTGCAGATTTGGAGACAGACGTTTTTGCAAGGTTTTTTTTTTATTAAAAATGAACTGGGAAGTTGAAAATTTTCGAAATCCAATAGAGTAATAAAGGTACTGTCATTGGTCCAAAGGACTAAGCTTTTTTCTGATTCACATTAATATTAGAATATTAATGCAGAAATCAAATAATATTTGATGTAAAAATCTTTACGATCTTTGAGGAGGAATAGGGAATGATACTTTTTCACGAGTGTGATTTAATCACTGTGATTCTTAAATCTGCAGTGACTTAAGTTATGAAATAACAGTTACTCAAATGTATTTGTTTTTATTTTGAGCCAGCAAACTTACTTAAAGGTGGTGCAGAGCATAAATTCGCGATTCCTCTAGAATTAAAATTTTCCATTTTCTACGTTGCACAGTGTAAACACCCATCTTTTAAAGAAAATAATGTCCTCTGTCAGTTTTTATTGAATGCTGCCACTGTTTTAAAGAACAGTGATTAAAAAATCGCTTTAACTGGGAACGACGTTATTCAAACATCACGGTATCGCTCATCTCTACGTGACATTTTTATTCGTATTCAACTACTGCACCTTATAGAGTCTATTAGATTATAAACAGCTTCATAGCTTTGTCATCTTTCATTGGACTACACACGACGTTGAATTATTGAAATTAGTGATTATGGATCCATTATTTTAACTAGTCCCCATACAAATGTTCTACCGGTATGGGGTTTTAATTACACATAGGATACACATGAAAATAAAAATTACACATGAACTGCTGGCAACACTGCTGAACGGCTGCTTGACTATAAAACTCGTCAACTAAATGCAGGTCGCATTCTTAAAGACATCTTGACGACACTTGTCAGGTGTCATTATGTGATGATGATGGATCCATTATTTCACCTTTTCTCCATAAAAATGTTCTCCCGGAATGGGATTTTAAGCACATAAAAATGCTAAATATTAAACGAACGATTGTAAAACGATGTAGCAAATTAAATGAGGATCAGTCCATTATTTCTCATAGCTCACATAAAACCGCTTTAAAGCGCTGAAACCTCACATATGTCACACCATAATTTCCTATAGCTCCAATTTTATCCACCAGAAAACATAAATTCCACAAAACTGTTAACATAATATTTTACCGCTCTCTTAAGTATAAATCAAATATACGAGGGTTGTTCATTAATTTTTGATATCTACCATTTATGTCTAACAATGCAAAGTGTGCAAAATAATTTTTTTTGGAAATTATTCTGTAATTTTTGAAGCTTGGAGCTACCTGAATGATATTTCACATAGTCAGAGCAGAGGTGTTTCTGAGTTGATCTGCAGGAACACAAGCCGCTATATTGTCAAGGCCATTCGACAGAGAATAATTTTTGTGTGTTTACCTTACATATATAACTAGATATCAAGGGTAATTAGTAAATGATTCCATTTTTGCCGCCATTTTAAAAAATTAATTAAAAATAACAGGGCTAAAAAGGGGTTAACAATTTATTTCGACTTAAATAACTCCGAAATTATAATAGATAACCAAATATGTAATTGGGTGGATTTGAATTTGGGCAAATTTTTAAAAACCTAACACATCCGAGGTGGTCAACTTTTGAGGGACATTGACTACGTCTATGACCAGATAAGAGGTTTACACTTCTTCAGAACTCAGAAACACTTTAGCTTTAAATGTGTGAAATTTCAGTAACATATTCCCATCGCTTTAAAATTTATAGAATTATATCCAAGAAAAATCGATTTAGACACTCTGTGCAGAGACGATCACATTTGGTGCTCCTCTACTCGTCCTTTAAACTCCCTAAGAACTTGTGCTGCTCTAAAACAAATGGAAGACAACTCAAGAACCTCCATGAGATACATATTTCATTAATAAATATTCCGTAGTTCCAAGATAACAGTATTATTATCAATAAAGCATTTTGGTACCATTGTGCACTATTGGAATATATATTTTTTTAATCGCACCAAGAAAATTTTTATTCATTTTGAAATTTGATTTTTAAATATGGATAAATTAGAGCCTTGTAGAAATATTTGTTTATTTCTGGACTAGTAGATCCGGCCAGCTTCGTTTTGCCAAAGCAAATTTTAAGGCCGTTGCTGATTCTAAGCAAACATTCGTGTTGTATTATCAGACGATTTAAATAAATAAGAAGTAATTTCAAATTGCTTTGTATGGGTGGTACTTCTCCCCCTGATCCTATAGGTCCTATATTTATTCCATAGTTATAGTTCTTTTGATATTCGATAATCAATATTTGCTTCGTATGGGGCTACCCCTCCCCCGGTGCTACCGCTTCAATGTTTTGTCCGGTTAAATAGTTTCTTGAGGAAGTTGTTGGGACTAAATTTGAGAGCTCTCGCAGTTCAAGTTCTTTAGATATTCGAAAATCAGTATTTGCTTAGTAGAGAGGGGTTCTCACCTCCTGGTCCTATTTGTTCTACGTTTTGTTCAGTCAAACAGTTCCTTGAAAAGGTTGTTGGGACCAAATTTGAGAAATCTCACTGTTATAGTTATTTAGATGTTCGGTAACTAATATTTGCTTTGTATGAGGGATACCGCTCCCCCTGGTTACGTTACGTTACATACATACATACATACATACATACATACATACATACATACATACATACATACATACATATATACATATATACATATATACATATATACATATATACATATATACATACATACATACATACATACATACATACATACATACATACATACATACATACATACATAAATCGATAGATCAATAGATATAAAAAATATTAACAACTAATCAAACTAACTAATAATTAATCGCGAAATTATTTTTAATGAACCAGAATTTCATAAATATGTATACATTAAATCCCTTTACAAAATTCTAAAAATAATTATTTATATTTATTTTTTTTTTTTTTTTTGTAAAGTTCTGCATTTTGTTAATAAATAATAGAAACAAAAAAAAACATATAAACTTTATTCTTTCAAGGTGAACGTGTCGCGTCGCGCCTTAAGCTGCTAACCCACCATAATCTAACATTATAAACAGTGATTGACGTTGACCAACGACCACTGTTTAGCAAACAAAAGACATTTTTGGAACTTAAACGTCAACAAATAACGTCTGTTGTGGTCTAAGTGTTTGTTAGAAATTTCGTAACGAAATTTCACACTCGTATAAGAAATTCGTGCGCTTGTGATCGCACGTTAATTAAACATATTTTTCTTCCCATAAATTGTTTAAATAATCGCCACTTTGCCGCGCGGACGTAAGTGTAAATCCACCACCTCCGGTAATATGGCCACTACGGGAGGAGGGGGGGCAGCTGCTACAAGTGTTGTAGTTCTGGATCGTGGCAATAATACAACATGCACAATTAATTTGCATGGTAAGTATCAGTTGTTCTTGTTGTTGTTGTCTATTTTTAAAATTTATTAATTTTATTTTTTTTTTATTTATAATTTCGAGTTTTGAAAGTTCTATGGACTTGGTTATAATTTTGAATTATTATTTCTTTTTCTATTCTGTTTTGTTTTTATGTTTTCATTTCGTTACACTCTACATCATCTTAGGTGGTTGGGGTATTATGCGTTTGTGCTGATGTTTGTAACATACAAAAAAATGTTACATCCACCTTTAAGTGCACTCCGAATCACTTTCTGAGTCGATTTAACGGTGTCCTTCCATCTGTCTGTCTTTCCGGCTAGCTGTCCATGTAAACGTTGTGAAGACTTTACAAGTCTAAATTTTCGAGATATTTTGATGAAATTTGCTTTTGGCCTAAGGAAAAAGTCTATTGAAAGTAACTCCCATATAACTGACCTCCCGGAATGGGTCCTAAATATAAAAAGATATCAGTAATATTCAACAAAAATAAGTCTTATAAAATTCCAAATCTATGTGCCAAATTATGCGGGGAGCGATTTATTACTTCTCATAGGTCCCATACAAAACCCCTTCCAAATATGGCTTTGAAGGGCATAAATCTATACATATATAAAATAGTATGTATGTATGTATGTATGTATGTATGTATGTATGTATGTATGTATGTATATAACCCGAAAGTATCATAGGCTATAAAAAAAATTCCGATAGGACCAGAGTGGGTACCTCCCATACTAAGCAGCTCTTTAACTAAAAAAGCAGGATTTCTCAAATTTAATACAAACAACATTCTCAAGGAACTGAATCACTGGACAAAACGTAGGAATGATAAAATTAGGGGGAGTGATACCGCCCATACAAAGAAAATATTGGTTATCGAATATTTAAATAATTATAATGGCGAAAGTTCTGAAATTTGGTCCCAACTACTTTCTCAAGAAACTGTTTTACTAGAGAAAACGTTGAACGGATAGGGGCAGGGAGAGAGGTTATCCTCATACAAAGTAAATTTTAATTATTAAAAATCTATTAAAATCGTATGATTTAACAAAGCCAATGTTTGCTTAGAGCCAACCGCGCCCTAATTTTTTTGTTTTGGCAAAAACGAAGTTTGCCGGGTCTGCTGGTCTCACATATAAGTTTATTGTAATTAAATTAATCTATAATTAAGATAAATATAATCCAAAATCGATGTTCCAAATTATACATGGGTCGATCCATTATTTCTTTTAGCACCGATATAACGCTAAATTTCACATAAATGTTAGTATCGAAATAATGTACTTCACACTTAATCATAAATCAAAAAGGAAATTATACGAGGGAAGTTCATAAATTTTTCGTAGCTGTCATTTACTAACAACAATGTGGTGTAGGGTATTACATAGTTTGGTTTGATTGACTATAAAATTCTTATTGGTTTTATTTCTTTTACTTCCTTCTTATTGATTTTCTTAAGAGTTTTTTTTAACAAAATTTTTGCAAATTATTTCATTTAATTTATTATTTTTGTTTTTGTTGTTGTTGTTTATGAATATTTGATTTGTTTGTGATTAATCATTATTAATTAAAATAATTTTTTATTTTTGCGAAAAAATTATATATTTATAGACAATAATTTAACAACAAAAAAGAAAAACACAAAAAAGATTTTGTATATGTTTTTTTCTTTAATTTAATGCTAATTTTATATTGATTAGATTCTAAGGTACGGTTTTTGACTCTTTTTTTGATTCTTCAAACGATCGGATCTTACAAAGACTTTAATTTAAAAAAAAGAGTTTTTTTCGCTCTTTGAACAAGAGTTAGCTGAATGGATGTTTGTATATTTACAACTTTTGTATGAATCTACAAACAAGGTTACGGTTTTGACTCTTTTTTGATTCTTCAAACGATCGAATCTTTCAAAGAGTTTAATTTTAAAAAAGAGTTTTTGTAGCTCTTTGAACAAGAGTTAGCTGAAGGGATGTTTTCTATATTTACAACTTTTGTATGA
Source organism: Cochliomyia hominivorax (assembly GCA_004302925.2). Lineage (NCBI taxonomy): Eukaryota > Metazoa > Arthropoda > Insecta > Diptera > Calliphoridae > Cochliomyia > Cochliomyia hominivorax. The sequence goes on along the minus strand of PYHX02000158.1, from coordinate 67,442,187 downwards.
ATAAACAAACCAAGTTAAGGTTTTTGAATCTTTTTTTTATTCTTCAAACGATCGGTTCTTTCAAAAAAATAAAGTTTTTAAAAAAAGTGTTATTTTTTGTCGCTCTTTAAACAAGAGTTTAATTTTAAAAAATTATAAAAAATAAAAATAATGTTTATATAAATATCAAAAAGAGCAAAATCCGAAAAAGAATTTAAAAATCAATAATTCGCACAAATCGTTTGTAGCAGTAAAAAATGTTTTTTATTAAGCTGAAAAAGAGTTGTTTGTATATTTACAACTTTTGTATGAATATACAAGCCAAGTTATGGTTTTTGACTAATTTTTTGGACTCTTCAAACGATCGGATCTTTCGAAGATCCGAAAAAAAAATAGTTTTTTTTTGTATCGCTCTTTGAACAAGAGTTTAATTCTAAGAAATGTTAAAATCAAAAAAAAAAAAAACAAACAAAATCCAAACAAGAATTTTATAATGAATAATTTGCACGAATTGTTTTGAAATCGTTTGTAGCTGTGAAAAATGTTTACAAGGTACTCACATATTAAGATATATTAACTTTTGTTGTATAAATTTTTGTGTGTTTTTGTTATTATTGTATTTACAAGCACATTTTTTTCTTTTCGACCATTTTGCAATTTTGATGAGTAAAATATATTAATCTACTAAAAGAAGATTAAAATTTTAATCGAAAAAAAAGAATTTTATTTAATTTATCTCCTCAAAGAAGAGTAAAAATAAAGATCATTTGAAAATAGAGTTTTTGCTAATAATTATTCCATACTCTGTTAGATTCTCTTGAATTTTTGACGACTTAACTTTAGTCTTTAACAATTTATTTCTTGTATTTCGTGTGTTACTAATAATCAGTGATGCCAATTCTTGAGGAGCATAAGTGACTTATGTAATGGAAAATTCTACGAATGGTCTTCTCTTGAACTTTGAGTCTGTGTTAGATATCGGTCTATATCATTTAAAATACTAAACCGATATTATTGGTTTTAAATAAGAAACTTCTCAGGACAATAACAAATACTGAGTCCAAATTTCATTGAACTCTGTCAATTATTGTGGATGAGAAAGTGTCAACAATAGACAGAATAATATTTTGATTTAATGCAAGAATATATATAGACATTATGGTGAATTATATGATTCCTTCTTAGCGATACACATGAAATGACAAAGTTAATTTATCCACTTGTGGTGGTGAAAGGTGTAAAAATAAAATCATTTATAAAAACAGATTCGTCAAATATAATCGAATATATTACTCTACAATCATTTCCTGAAAAATATCAGCATTATGGCTTTTTCGTTACTCTACGCCTTTTATAAATTATCCTTAGGTTCGTCTTATTGATCCAAAATTCTGGAAACTGACTTTTTAATTGATGAAAATAAAAATGGCTAAAAAATATTTAATGGCAAAATTAAATTTTCGGTGACTAAATGAATGTGAAAATGTTTAAATTTAGCCACTTAATTGCCACTAATTGACAACACTGCTAATTATATAAGAGAACTTTAAACTGAATTAAAACAAAAACAACTGTAGTCAAATAATATCTAAAGTTATAGTTTGAGTTATTAAGATAGATATACATCTCCCTACAAAATCCATACTGGTCCATTGTGATCTGACTATTTAAGAGTCATACAATGATTCCAAAATCTTTTTTATACCGTCTTGAGATAATTTGTCTTCCAAAAAGAATTTCCAACAAAAGTTGGAAAAGTAAGTTTACGTTTTCCCAGCTTTTGAAGTATGAGTATTGTGACCGTTCACGACTTCTTCAATCAATAGCACTCAAGCGCCATTTTGATTACACTATTCGCGTATTTTCTAACATTAGGAACGATCCATCTATATTTTATATGTAGTAAGAAACGAGACCGAAAAATTCTTAAGATGTTTACAAAAACTGGTTTCTTTATAATGTGTCCACTTATTTTTGGCCTGACTTGGCATCCTGTCATTATGGTAAAAAAAACCCTTGAATGGTATAAGTACAATAATGTGGTATTTGTACTAAGACCTAACGCAAGTAGAAAGATATTGGAAGAGCTCCAAAGAGGTGTCCAATAGTATGGTAGATTTAAAACGGAGATGAAGAGCAAAACGTTAATGGAAGGGTTTTCGGAAAAGGTTCAAAATATCATCATTCGTTTCCAACGATATACTGTGTGTCCAAATCGATTCTTTTGGAAATAATTCTGTAACTTTTGAACCTTTAGAGATATATTTAAATGAAAGGCGATATTTATTTAATACTTCAATATGATGTATATTAACTTATCCATGATTGAGGGAATTAAAAAAAAGATTCCCAGTTTTCAATACGAAAATGCCCAAAATCTCAATAATGTTAAAAAATTAAAATTTTCCACTTAAATGGTTGCTTTATCATTACAGGGAACTAACATACAGTTATGGCCAAAAAATAAAGTTTTCTTAAGTTCCGTGGTAAAATTTGTCACTATCAAAAGGCTTCAAAGGATCGTGATAATTAAAAGAAACATTGAAACACGAAGTCTGCAAAAAAGCTTCCAATAAATGTGTTAAAAATTTTATTCCAACTATAAGTTCTTTAACGTAAGTTAAAAGACAATAAAAGGGAATATAAATTCATGCGATATCCATTCTCGGTATTACTTCGATTCCATGGAATCTATATGCTATATACCTTTTAAATCGATACTGTTATCCGAAATCGAAAATAAGACAATTTTGTTTTAATTAAGTTTTTAATTAACTTAATCACTTAAAAGGATTCCGATCAAAGAAAAATTTTTTAAGGTCTTATGCTTTAGCTCTACTATTTTTAATCATTCCCCATTAAATTCATTTGTAAATGTTATTTTTTAATTAAATATAAAATTATTTAACAGTTCCAATTGAGTTTGATACTACCGATTTTTACGAACCCTAAAAAAGCAAGGTTTATGTTGTTGTAATGATTTTTTTATAATGACTATATAAAATAGAATATATTCGCTATGATCATGCACAAGAATACTTTACTTTTAATCCAACTTTTACCGGGAAATTGAAGAAAACGGATGAAAATAAAGTGGACACTATATTTTGGCAATAACTGTATTATTTAAAAATATAATTATAAAACAAAGATCAAAAATGTTTTATAAGTGAATAAACTTTCAAGTTTTTGTTAAAAATCTGAAAAAAATATTTAGTTTTTTGAAGTTCCAACTTCAGATTAATATAATTTTTTAACGGATGCATACACACAGAGAAAAAACCATGATGCAACATCAACGTTGAGCATAGTTGATATGAGATTGAATATATTTTTTCATTTAATTTAAATCAAACGTTTTTAAGTTTGTGATGAATTAGTATTGTACATATTAGAATCTTTCGATATAAATATATAAATTTTTTAAAAATTACTTTTTAGTTGTAAATTTGAAGTAGTAAAATTTTAAGAAAATTCTCAAGAACCTGTATTTTCTGTGAAACAATGTTAAATTAACATTTTTATCTATAAAGCAAATTAATAATTGAAAAAAGTTAAATTATTTCCATTTTAATTTATTTAACATTGATTTTTTTCTGTGTGTATATTTATACAGTTATTGCAGCAATATCTTTTAGAATTTTATAGGGAATCTGGAATATATATTTATAAAAAATTTAGGACCAACAGTAAGTCTGCTATTTAAAAAAAATATTTAAAAATATATAAATCAATAAAAACTTAAGCGGAACTTGGTCCCTTCCGAAAAAAATCAAATTTTCTTTAAATTGTTATGATAAACAGGAGATATAACTTTAATGCATATGAATTTACATTTAATATTATTTCAGTGCTCTTTGTTTTGAGAAGTTCGAAATCAATTAGTTCCATATAAATATGGAACCAAAAATATTTCAAAATTTCTGTATAATTTCTATATGAAAAAATAATAATGATTTTTATCATTTTTTTTTTTTTTTTTTGCAAAATGATGTGTGATAATTTAAGAAAACTATTTGTCCTATTTTTTTTTTTTTTTTGTTAATTTACACACATATTTACACATACATTTGAATGTATGTAGAGGTACTCACATGTAGTTATAGAAACTTGTAAACGATAATTTGAAGTACATTCATATCTGTTCACAAAGTTAACCGGTACAGACAGATAGAGAGAGATAGAGAGACAATAATATAAACGAGTAGGCAAAGTTTTTGGTAATGTTGAGGAAAAAAACCCAAAAATAAATATTTAAACAATGAGTTTTTTTACAAACAATTTGAGTTTTTATGTTCTTTTGTAACAAAACTACGCAAATTTTTATACCCTACACCACCGCAAGAGGGTATATTAACTTTGTCATTCCGGTGTAACGCTAAGAAGGAATCATTTAAGACCCCATAATGTATATATATTCTTGCATCACATTGAAATATGAGTCGATTTAGCTATGTCCGATTGTCTTTATATCTCTCTTTTGTTGGCACGCTCACATCTACCATAATTGAGAGATCAATGAAATTTGATCTAAGTTTTTTTATAGTCCTGAAAAGTTTCCTATTTAAATCCAGCCAAATCGTTTCAGTATGTTTAAAGCTATAGACCGATATCTGAGACAAACTCTAAATTAAAGCAAAAAACTTTCGTAAAATTATCAATAACAAATCGACAAATTAGAATACGATTTTCCCATAATATCAAAAAAATGTACTCATTACTATTCCAGAAAATCATCAAAATCGGTTCAAATTCAAAAAATAACTATTATCTAATTAAATTTAATTATCATCTAAAACTATCTTTCACCCGGTGCGCTTTGCTGCACAAAACTTCTCCTCAGTCTCTAGATCTCGAAAGAAATTTCACAAATCTCAAATCGATGTTTATTAAAAAAGTAATTACGACCAAATTATCGCTATAGTAGAACCATAAATTTTCGATTATTAATATCGAATCTGATCCTAACCGTCTTACATTTTGTCCAGTAAAACAGTTCTTTGAGTAAGTCATTGGAACCAAATGTGAAAATTCTCGTTGTTACAGTTCTTGCTTTGTATGGGGAGTACTCCTTCCCTTGGTCCTTAATAGTTAATGTATTAATTTATTACAACAATTTAACGTACTTCTTTTCTGAATTCAACTAAAATATAGTAAATTGAACTTAAATATCGTAGTAAAATTGAATAATATTCACCAATAAAAAGAATTTATTTTTGTCAATTTGATTAATGAATTATTCAAATTGAATAATCTTTATTCAAATTTACCGAATTTTTATTAAAGAATTCAAATTGTCATATTGATCATTTTACGTCCATTTGAAGAATTTACGTAAAATTAACGAAAATTTTCGTTATGATGAATAAAGTTTTCGTTGGCTGATATTTAAACTACTCTCCTTCAATTCTACACCCTTTTTCGTTATATTTACTACCTTTTTTGGTTCAGTGTAGGAAAAAATGAGTATTTATCTTTGAGATCCAAAGTTTTATTTTTGAGTTTGGATTTTATGAGAGCTAAAGAAGAACATACCTCAGGGTATTGGGACAACTCAGAGCATAAAATGTATATAAAACGAAATGATCTTTTAAATAATCCGTCATAGGAATAGTTTATCTTTCATAATTTAATAGAAACAGTCACTAACATAAGTATATGTACTCACTGAAAATTTACATAAAATTTAAATTATAGACCGATATACATCCAAATTTTAATTTATATTCAATAGAATTAGAAAAATAATTGTGCCGAATATCAATGGAATTTGTTTAGGTTTAATAGTTTTAAAAGCTTAAAAACCTATTTCGGTTCCTTATATGAAAGCTATTAATAAATATGGACCGATATTCGTGATATTCGATATATATTTTTTTGATAGTTAGAGAAGAAATAATTATGCCGAATTTCAATAGAATTTAAGAGACTTAAAAAGCCTTTTTTGGTAAGGGACTTCAAATGGGAGCTATAGCGAAGCATGGACCGATATTCGTCAATATTGGAATATTGGTCCATACATTCCAGTTAGAGATAAATAATCGAGGGAATTTTCAAAATTTGTTTTATATATGAGTTTTACCAGCTCAAACCCCTTTTTCGAGAAGGCGCCTTTTTTAAGCTTAAAACTTTATTTCGAAAAGGGGTTTTTTATGAAAACTAAGTTAAATAATGGTTCCATTATAATCATTTTGTAGTTTATTTTATCAAAAAAATCTTCAAAATTGCAATCTATATGACACACTGATTTTGGGGTGTATCAAAATTTTCCATATTTTTGCTTAAAACTTTATTCTTATTGATCTGATTTTGATGATTTTTTTAACGATGAGTTTTTATTCAGAAATATCAGTTATCGGTCTATAACTAATAGACCGATATAACTGGTTTCAGGATTCTGTTTATGGCCAAATTTCTGTGAATTCGGACAATTATTCTAATCATGAGAATGTTGCCAAAAGGCAGATTTAATGCTTGAATATATATACTATATCGGGTCTTAAATTATTCCTTCTTGTCGTTACACACGGAAAGGCAAAGTTAATATAACACCATCGACACTTGCGGTATTGGAGGATATAAAAATTAAAAATTTTAAAAAATATTAGTTATCGATGGGACCAAAACATAGCCTCACCTATTATTACGAATAAGAACAATTTAATTGAACTTTTAGGCCTGTAAAATGTTAAATAAAATTGATTTTTTTTTTGAGTCCGAGTGGAACTGAATGAATGTTTACCGGGTCTATGTAGTTATATAACAAATGTAATTTGCGATTTCAGAACTTTACAAAAAGTAACTTTTTTATTGGGAAGGACTTATGGGCAGCATTTGGCCCCTGATTAGCTGGGGACTTATTCTCGGAGATAACTCTGTTGTCTTTAATTAATATAACTCCAATGGTTCAAAGTTACAGAATTATTACCCCAAAAAATAAAATTTTGAAACCACTGCAAATCATTTCAAATATATGATCAAAGGTGTACAAATTTAAAACCCTGTGGTCAGGACTCTGTTATGCTCATAATATCCAAACTCAAAAATTTAACTCACCTACACTTCTACTACCACAGAATGAATTTTCATTGAAATCGGTCTAGACTATCAGATGTTACAAATCTTGGTCCATATTTCATATGGATTTATTTTATAACTTTTTGTCGTTAATTGTATTTTTTACTGATCACAAGTACATGAAGTATCTGTTCATACTTTACTATTTTATGTTATAACAATTTGAATACAAATATTTTAAATGTACATACTCCATAGATAGATACATACATAACTGTAGCCTAATTTTGAATGTCTATAAAGATACAAACATACGAAGATTTAAATCTCTTCCCAAATTGTAGAAATATTTTTTTCCATCATCAATATTATAACGTATTGACTACGTAGTCGTATGTACATATTTATGATTGAATGTGTGTTTTATACAGTGGTGAAGAAAACAAACTGATATTTCATTTAAATATATGTAGATTCCTGTTTTTCGATCTCTTGAAAAGCATGGAGATCCCAAAATAATCGTTGGAAATAATTTAATAATTATAAAACTACTAAATATTTTTATACTCTTCACCGGACTAGATCAGAAGGGTATATATAAGTTTGTCATTCCGCTTGTATTTTCCATAATTTTCGATTTAAACCCCTAAAAGTATATATATTTTGGATCGGTCCGTATGTCCGTCCGTCCATCCGTGTGTCGGTTGAAATCAAGTTTATGAAGCCGACCTATCGTTAATATATTTGATATGTATATCAATTGATTGGAAATGCTTTCGAGAATTTTGTTGTTGTAATCCAGGGAAATTGGTTAATTTCCCTGGATTTCAAAAAAAACTGAAGGTACCTCAAACTTTTTTAGATTTTTTTTCTTGAAGAATTTAAAATAATTAGAGACATAATTTTTTCACCGACGTATTTATACACTGAAGACATGAAATAAATCGCACCATTAGTTCCTGAGTTATAAGCAAAAATATATTTGCCTAAATTATGAACCCCCTATGAGACCTATGGACTTGGTTATGATACTGATTGATTGCTTATTTTTTCAAAGAATTTTAATATTTTTCATTTTTTAAAATCGGTTCATAAACCACCGAGTTATGGTCAATTCTTTCTATAAAACTTTAGTTTCATGTATTTGTTGTTGTTTATAACAGTTGGAAATAACAATAACAACAACATTTAAAATAATATTTTTCAGATTTTGATCATTCTATTAATGCCAGAAATTTCCTTTTTTTACTTATGGGCCCGAAATATTTTTCGATTCGGCCATTAGTTTCCGAGATATGGGCGAAAATTTATTCTGACGCTCTAGGGGCAGCTACGGACCTAGTTGCCACGCAGAAAAATTACTAACTTTTTCCTTGAATTGTGTTTTTTCCAATTTTCAAATCCGTTCATAAATAGCCGAGTTATTAACAATTCCTCTCCACTTTTATTTTTGCTGAATCAACTGCGTGCAGAGGGTATTGGGGCTAACGATTCTTGATATTTCGAAAGTATTTCTCAAAAGCTCAATGAACCTTAATGCGGTTCAGGAGGATTCCGTCGATGGTCTCTTCTGTGTAAGGCACACACTGGAACCTACCACGTGGAACTCTTAAACATACCCTCCAATCTTTACAGTCAGTCAATTCAGATTTTCTTCCTTGATCTTTTGCTGAACCAATAGCAACCAAACTAACCAGGCTCGGTGTTGCCACCTGAATGGATAAGGTTTCAGTTGAATTCGGCTTACATTTCGTTTGAATTCTGATTGCCGCCCCACAGGGGTAAGAGACGCTATCACAAAAGGGGTACCCTATTTCAATGAAAGGAAAAATTTATTTTAAATTCTGATTGCTCACCCCCCCCCACAGGAATAAACAAATGCTATCTGAATAAGGGGATGCAAGTGCGTTCCTCAAACATGAATAACCTATTGAAAAGTGAGTTTGAAATTTCTCCATCACGATCAGTCCACGTCCTTGCACATAAGCTTTACCATTGCCACAAGATCACTACCCATTACAGGGGAAATTGGGACTGACGATTCTTGATATTTTGAAAGTTTTTCTCAAACGAAAATTGATCGCAGCATTAATAGTTAGTGGCCAAAAGTATTTATCACTTAAAACGATTGTTTTTTGAGAAAAGTCCCTTAACTTTTGGTCCACACTGTTCCCTCTTATGCGTAAATGTTACTTATTTTCAATATTTTGTACATAAATATGTTTCTGTTTTTTTTTGTTTTTTCTTTAAAGTTTTGTGTCATTATTTTATCTTTTTTAGCTTTTACTATTTTGTTTTTGTTAGAAAAAATATTAGAAGCAAAAAAAAAAAAAGAAAAAAAACTTGTCCGCCGTTGTAGTTAATTTTTCGGTTTTTTTTTCACTTAAAAATTTATTTCGTTCAATACATGTGTACGAATTACTTGTACTTGTTTTGAAGTTTTTTTTTTTTTTTTTTTTTTTTTTTTTAATTTTACGTGGGTCGGTATCTTAGAGCGCAATTGTTTGAAAAGTAAGTACAGTGTCTGTCTATATAATAATTATACACAGGCACAGTCACACCGATACTCAATCACACATAGATCACTACACTCACTCATTTAGTTTATAAATTGTTGTGTCAAACCCTTATGAATAAATGAACACGAGAGTGAGTGAGTGAGTGTGTAAGTGAATGAATGACGATTGAGTTTGGAATAAGTTTTATTATTCATTCATTTCTTCAATTCACTAAACGCTTTCATATAATTTAATTCATGTGTTTCTTGTTGTTTTTGTTGTCATTTGCTTACGATAGGAATCAATGAACTAAATTTGTTGTTGTTGTAGTTGTAGTTGTTGTACAATTGATTTTTAATAGTGTCGATTGTTATCGTGGCATGTAAACAGCATCCACGGTTTTAATAACAATGTGAGATCATTTTTAGCAGAAGGAAATAATTCATGAAATATTAACATTATTTTTATGCGTTATAACTGTATTACAAATGTATAATTTGGGATTACAACCGATATTCTCTGAGAGCATAGATCCTTACTTATCTGCTTAATAAGGGGATAATGCGTTCCAATTCTGGATTTTTGAACAATGAACCAAATCGTGAAAACAAAGTTTAGACTTTTTTAATTCACAAATACAATTTCAGAATACCGCCTGCAATCTTTAAAAAGAAGTTCCTTTGCTTCATTTTCCACATGATGGGAATGCGTACGAACAATCCATTTGATAACTGTGACCAAAATCTCTCATACTCCTTATAAATATTAAATAAACTTAAAGTATAAATTTCAAAAAAAATTAAATACAATTCTGGAATACAACCATATATATGGCATGGACCTATAGTTCCATTTTTCATTTAGAGCGAATACCAATGCTTCGTTTGACTTCTCTCAAAATGATCCAAAACCCTCAAAATGATTTTGATATTTAAAAAAAGTCGGAAATACGATCTTTATTATTTTAAAGCTAAGACTTTTGGTATCATTCTTCATATGGTGGGAATGCGAGAAAACTTTCCATTTGACTGCAGTGACCCAAAACCCTCAAAGACTACATTAATGACAAAGAAATTCAGAAGAACGACTGAATGTCGGTTATATATGAACTTAGGCTGAATGTCGGTTATATATGAATTTAGGCTGTTCCGGAAGTGACATCCAAATATGTGCATTGCTTGTTGGAGAGCACATCGACTAACTGGTTGGACTGATCTTTAAGGTTAAGCTATATGTTAACCATTAGATAATGTGTCGAACTTACCGCGTTATTGGCCTATGAACGACATTAGAAGGATTTCATTAGAAAGCAAATTAGGCTTCAGGTGACAATTATAACTGGACATTGTGTTTGTCTACAACAGCTTTTGTCGCATTTGTTATGGCGAACTCGAGGAGGAGATAATTCTTCACCTACTATGTCACTGTCCAGCTAATTTCCTTTAAGATACTGTTTGGTTAGGAGAAGCTGTCACGTAGACCACTGAATGGCAGTCGAATCGATTGTCTGTTCTTTTAGGGTAACACAATGAGGTCAGATATAGCAAGACCCGAGTCAGATGTGTGTAGGACACAACCCTCGCAACTAACTATGGACCTTTTGTCTCTTTATTGACATTAATCCGATTTTAAACGACATTTTGTCACTTTCATAGAAAACCTATTGAAAATTATTACACATTGATCTTAGCTATAAGGCCGAGAAGCGATGACTAACTGTTTCAAAGTATTACATCTTATGAAAAATATTTTTAAACAAAATGAGAATTATAAAAACTATGGAATTAAATTAAATAATATAAAGAATCCTAAAAAACATTAAGAATTTAGAATTAAAATATCCTTGATATTTACAAAAACAAATTCATTAATTGTGTACCTTGTCTTGGTATTTAAAAAAATTACCCTTATCTTCTTTATTCAGAATTTCATAGCATTCACGTTAATAATTCTCATTTAGTTTATACATTTATTAAGATAAAATCTATATTTTTCTGTGTTTAGTCATCGCTTCTCGGCCTTATGGCTAAGATCAAAGTGTAGTATCTGTTCTTATCAGCTTAACATCTGATAGATCCTCCATTGGAGGGCAGCAAATGTTAAAGTGATTTTAGTAATTGGACGGAATGTTTAGAGGGGCTTGCTCCACTTCTGTCAAGGGTTGGCCCAGTATTGCAGTATCGCTGGGATTTCGGCCCATTTAAATAATAAATGTCAAGGTTTTTTACATAGCTTTGCTGCAAAAATGTTTCTCAGATGTTTTGAGCAAAGCTTATCACAATTTTGGTTTAAATAGTTTTCATTAGGAACTAAATCTTGTGAAAAAACAGACTTCGAATTATATTTGAAAAATGTTTTACCAAGTCCAAGGAAGGACTTTTAAAAAATTTTATATTTCCCTTCAAGAACTACAGAAAATGAATATTTAAACATAAAACTTCACACAGAATATCAATGGAAAAATCTGAATTGTGACTTTCGATAAGATCCATTTGAAAACCATTCTAAACATCCTTAAAGAAAGCGGTAGATTTGAAATTCTTCGCCTCTGATTTCGACGTAACAAAAATTATAAAACATCCATTAACAATATTTGTTCTTACACTGATTATAATTCTCATTTAGTTTGTAGAAAATTTCCATAAGGAGTAATATTTTAAGGAATTAGTTATCGCTTCTCAGCCTTATGGCTAAGATCAAAGTGTAGCATCTGATCTTATCAGATTAATATCTGATAGATCCTCCATCAGAGAACAATAAATATTAAATTGTTTTTTGTAATTAGACGGAATGTTTAGGAGCTTGATCCGCTTCTGTCAAGAGTTGGTTCAGTATTGCAGTATCGTTGGCATTTAAGTCCTATAAGAAATAAATTTCATGTGGTAGAATAGATCCATTGTGTAACACATTTTTGGAACCGTTTAACAATATTAATCGATTTTCTTATATCTTGTTTTTTTTTTTTTTGGCAGGCGCAACTGTTGTTTCTTGGCGGGTCAACAATCAAGAACAGTTATTTGTCAGGTAAGTCATTTAACAACATTTATTTTATATTAAATTTATGATTATTTTTTTTATTATTCATTTCATTTGTATTTTCGACCTTATAAAATATAATTTTCTATTAAATATTAATCAGACCAATGAAATTTATTTAACGAATAGTTTAAAGTTCATGTAGAAACTTTAACCAGCGATTCTATTCGCAGCAACCAAAAAAGTTATTTGAAAAGTTTTATATTTTTAGTTTTGTTTTATAGCAAAAAAAACAACAACAACAACAAATATATAATATAGATACCCACTTGATATAAATTATATGCGGGATTTCACAAGTCCAAGCAAAACTAATGAAACTGCAGCATAAAATTTAAATAGAGAACATAAATATTTTATTTTAAACGAGGAGTGATTAATAAGTTGAGCAGAAATATTCGATTGTGTTGAATATCAACGATGAAGATGCAGGTGATTTGGAGGTACATAAATCGTTCTGAAATGATGGGATTTTGCAAAGTATATTTAAATATTTTATGGAGTTGAAAAATTTATTACTGGAAAAGGATGATAATTCGAAAAGTAACTGAAATTTAAGATCATTTACTGCATGCACATATAGACGTGGATCATTTCGTGGGATCTTTTTTTTGTAACATTTCCATTAGATCCGTTTTCAATTCTTTATGGTTTAGCGGTAAACTCCCTTCCTATTTAGGTGTAATTCACGACACTGTACTCTCTAATAAGTTTCGAATGAGGTGAATGTAGGGTACAATCAAATTAAAACATTTCAGTTTTTATCGATACATATTCATAAGTTTTTGTCGTTACACAGCCGGCATTTACTTCTTTTTGGTTATCAGTGCGGTAATGCTCCTTTGATTCCTTTGAAGGATTGAGACGGCGCTGCTAACCTCAGGTACTGAGCACATTAATCTCTTTAACGTAACTATTCGTGTCCGTGTTTTTTGTCCACCATGAGTCTTACTTAGTTCCAGAAAAATACTAAGCGATGTGATCTTCAAAGACAGGTTATATTTACGTAATTTCCATTTCCCCTCCACCACTTGAAGTTGTGCACAATAGGAAACAGTCATTTCCTTTAAATAATTTAGAAAATTCTTGATTAAAAAAATCAATTATTGTTTTGATCAAACTCTAGAGCATTGGAACTCGGAATATAGATTTCGTGACTCGTAAGTTTAGACTACACTCTCACTAATTTGAATGTATTTTTTTGCTGCTTTCCTCGCACAAATAAAATATAAAAAATCAAGATGGCGCAGTTTGGTATAGATGTCCGCAAACCACGGACTTATACCCGTAGTATTCCTGCATTTCTTCATACAAATTTTCTCTAATTCGGATAATTCTTTCATAAATATTTTTAATGACTTTTCAGTCTACCTCTTTTATATTATACCCGCATTACCCATCTCTGCCCTAAAGTTGAAACAATACTAAAATATTTCGAACTCTCATCATCTTAATATATACACAGATTCTCTTATAACTCCCAACTATTTCAGGAAAAAAGGAATGATTGTAAGTTTAAATTACAAAGATCAGCACGCAAAAGGTGAACAATAACCAAAGAGGTGAAAAGCAGTCTCCTCCTTTGTCACAAAAGTCATTAAAGGCATGCAATTGCCCGGTCAATGCCAAAAACACAACCTTAACTTATTCCCTGTCGAAATCATAAAATATACTTGTCGTCAAGCTCTATTTCCCGATAATTCAATCAAGTATTGATGTATATTTTGTAAGAATAAAAAGAACGCTTCTTACGCAATTGTATTATGTTTACCATGTCAAATTTTCTTTAAGAAAGTTTGCTTGGTGTCATTTGGCAATAAATCTGCGAAAAATCTTCCAAATTCCATTTTGAACAAAATCTTGAAATTTATTATTTAATTGGACAATACTGCAATACCAGGACAACCTATTACAGAAGTAGAGAAAGCTCCTAAACATTCTGTCTAATTACAAAAATCAGTTTAACATTTGCTGCCCTCCGATGGAAGATCTATCAGATGTTAAGCTGATAAGAAATGATATTACACCTCGATCTTAGCCATAAGGCCGAGGAGCGATAACTATTAATAAAAATTTTACTTCTTATAGAAAATATTTCATAAACCTGATGAGAATTATAAGAATTTTGATAATAAAATAACAAGACATTGAAAATTATTTTTTGGGTTAAGGTGGGTGGTTTTATCAGTTTTTTCTTTCCAAGTAAAAACTTTTTTTAAATTAACTTAAGATTCGTCTTAAAGTCTATACACAAGAAAAACCCTTCTTCTATCTCACAGGTAAAATTTCCCTAAAGACATTCTGAATATAGAAAACATTCACGAAAATAATTCTCATTTAGTTAATTTACTTCAAAGTATATTATAAATATGAACAATCTAGGTCCATTTTTTTCTGTAGCTCTCATATAAGACCCCTTCCCGGAAAACAGTTTTGAGCTTATAACATGCATATTTTTTGTTTTTATACCCTCCACAATACAAGTGGAGAAGAGAGTGTATTTAATTTGTTATTCTGTGTGTAACGCTAAAAATGAATTATTTCAGGACCCATATTCTTGCTTCAAATCAAAATCTCAGTCGATTTTCGTCAATCTGTATGTCTGCTCACATCCACAAAAATCGGCACAGCTCAATGAAATTTGGTAGAAAAAAAGCCAGTTCAGTGGAAAAAAAGTTATAACAAAAATTATAACTAATTTTATGACTCATTAAGTGTCTCTATGTTATATACTATGGAATATATGTATATCTATGGAACCTAACGTATTAACTTCACACGAATTTGTGGTGGAGGATATAGAAGATTCGTTTTATGTATGTTTTAACTATTATTGTAGAAGAACATAATTGATCAAGAAATATAAAACTGTCAAACTCATAAACATCGATATATAAACAACAAGTTAAGACCCAGTATGCTTTGCCGTCCTTATAAAATGGATGGTACCCCACCCCATGGTAATATCCTTTCTACATAAAAAAGATCCTTGGGAAAGTAATTGGTAAAAATTTGAATACTCCCGCTTTTACAGTCCTTTAGATATAATATAATTAATATTTGCTTTGTATGGGAGTATCTTTCCTCTTGTACCTGCCCGTCCTATATTTCAATCAGTAATCACAAATTATTGAGAAAGTAATTGGGGTTGAACTTGAATACTCCCGCTGTTACAGTTCTGTAGATATTTGATGATCAACATTTTCACCTCTCCCCATGATCTTATCCGCCCTTCAATTTGTCTAGTGAAACAGTTCCTTGACAAAGTAATTGCAACGAAATTAGAAAATTCTCGCTTTTATAGTTCTTTAAATATTCGATGGTCGATCAATATTTGTGTTGCATGAAGGCATCTACTCTTATATTTCTTTAGATATTCGATAATCAATATTTGCTTTGTATGGAAGGTACCACTCTCCATGGTCCTATCGAAATTATTATTTTCTAGTATATGGAAATCAACAAACAAACATGGATCCATTTATATATTTAGATTAGAACTTCCTAAAGATCTACGTATGAAAATGTCTTAAATACAGTATCTTACAGCTGAAATGATGATATTTCATGACATTGTTTATCTTTAAACGAAATAAAATCCATACAAATCGGTAGCATAACATTTTGTTTAACGGAGAGTCCATGTAACTTTGGTTGTCCTGTGGTGAATCGACAGAAAAACTATAAAGTGGTTAAATGTTTTCTCCCAATTTCCAACAACATTTAAACAGCATGTTTTTTAGAAGAATTGTGTAAAATGTATGTATGTATGTATGTATGTATGTATGTATGTATGTATGTATGTGTGTTTGTTTGTATGTGTGTGTGTGTATGTATATGTGTATATTTTGTTTGTGAATATGTACGTTTGAAGGAAGATGGTAATAACTCGATAATATGCATCCAAATGTGGAATTGCTTTTGTGTTTGAGCAACGAGTGAATCTAGCCAATTTTTGATACCCTGTTTTGCTTTGAGACGTATTCTAAAGACGTTCGTTTCACATCAATTTCGACAAGTGGTAGTTAAAGGTCCAAATCTTTCGATCCAATGTTTTTCAAATAACTTTTGATAGGTCTTTTAAAAAGTAAACATTGGCCCTGGTCTAGTATAGTTCCCCTAAGATCGTCTAGCCCGATATCAACAGTTCGCAATTTAAAAACACTATTTTGATAATAACAAATACTGCATATTTCTTTGGGTTCTAGCTATTCCACTTCGGCGTTGGCCGTGATTGTCGTAATGTATCCGTTTTTGAACTTCAATAAGCCTTTTGGCAAAAATCGTCAGAATTGAATTTAGTCCAAAAATGTTTCCATACTTCAAGATAAAATCAAGCGAAATTTTTTGTGTTATGACACTTTTACTACAAATGATAAATATGTATTGTAATTTTTTTTATTATTTTTCTTTTATTATATATATTTTCCCCCCAATTTCATCCTTATTGTCTTCAACATCAAAACATGAGGGTATTACACATTTTGTATTAGAGACCAGCCGAATTTTTGTCTAAAGTTCAAACGGAACATAGAAATAAAACCGAATGTAATTTTAAATAGAATTCATAAAAATGCACTGGAAACAATATTTAGGACACAAGTTAAAAGCTTTCAAGGTCTCCAGTACCAAGAAGATAAACAATAAATTCGTTAAATTCTTAATGCGCTTCAATAATTTAGGGGAAAAATCCAATGTCTGTCTTTAATATGCCTGCTTTGGGACTTCATCAACTATAAAATTTTCCACAGTTTGAATCTAGATTTCTTAATAGGAGCAAATGTTAGAGGTACTTTGCAAATCATGTGCTGTAAATTTATCCACATATTGTAGCCAAGAAGATACAAACTGGAGAAACTAGCAGCGATGAATTTTAAAGCCGTAGTAGCTCTATAAACTAGCGCAGTATTGGGCTTAAAAATAATAACTAATTTTTATATCTCAAGAAATCTCAAGATTGCAATGTATAAGATCTGGGAACTGATGGGAGATATTGTACTCTTAATGCCTGTCGAATATTTCCAAAAAAAAAATTAAAAGAAGGTTATAAAAGTTAACCATGTCGATAAAATGTGGTTTGTGACAAAGCGGATACGGAAGTCAATGAGGGACCTTGGTCCGCCGAAAAAATATATTTTTTTCTTGCTTTCTTTAGCCTTGAAACTGCACAAAATCTGCCAAATCCAATTTAAAAATAAAAACGTTGAAATTTATTATTTAATTGGTCCAAAATTCCAGCGATACTGCAATTACTTGGGCCAACACTTGACAGAAATGAAGCCAGCTTGTAAACATTCCGTCTAATTACAAAAATCAGTTTAACATTTATCGTCATCCGATGTTAATCTAGATGTTAATCTGATAAGAACAGATACAACACTTCGATCTTAGCCATTAGGACGAGAAGCGATAACTAATGGTTTAAAAGTATTACATCATATGAAAAATAATTTTTAAACAAAATGAGAATTATAATATTCATGTTCACAGGTAAAAACTTCCCAAAAGCAATATCAAGTGTTAAGAACTAAAACATCCTTGATATTTACAAAAACAAAATCATTGACTTATATAACTTGTTCTAGTATTCAAAAAATTACACGCATTAATCACATGCACTCGTTTTAATTGGAATACTACTGGTGAAGACCATAAAAACCTTAATTTTAACCTCCATCCTATACGAAGGTACCTTACGTGATCTAGAATAACCGGAATCATCGTGATATACCCATGCTTTTTGGCTTATAGCCCTTCAAACCTTAAAATCCAAAAAAAGAATAACCCCAAGCAAAAAGTCAGACAGTCAAAAGGGATGTTTTGCATTATGTGATATAGAAATTTGGATAGATGATTACTTGGAACTAATCTTGATTCATTTGAAGACAACAATCAACGTAAAACTACCAGACCTTTCTGTCATGTTCGGTCAGATGCTGCAAGGAAGTTTTGCATTTTCCGCTTTTCCGAACAGGGTATCAGAAGTTGATGTGTATCAATCTCACCTCAAAAAGTGAGAAGTTCTTTTAGCTTCGAACAAATTCGAGGCTATTTTTCGTTTTATTGACCTGTTGTAGGTTAACAATCTTAGGTCGAGTACTATTCAAAATTTATTATGAGTTCCATACAGATTTTTTATCTTGTCAAAGTTCGGTTTCATGTTACAAGACTGGAAAAAATGATTTGAAAAACATTGAACGGGAAGTTGTGACTTTTTCGCCTTATAGACCAGATCCCAATTATCGTGAGTCGTTTGTCAACGAAGATCCTATTAAAAGTTATTGTGAGTTCCTTTTCCGTCTTGATTCTCAGAATTTTCAGAATCGTTTTTCATAAAATAGTTGATTTTAAACTGTAAATGGCAAACCGATTTCTTATTACTTAAATTAAACCGAAAATTAGGTTTATTATTTATTATAACGTAATAATAATATTCGGTGATTCATTGCAAGTTTTTATGAATGGATTTGCGCGCTTTTGTGTTGTTTTCCGAAATATAAATCGATAAATTTTGTTGACCATACTACGACTGTGTTAAACGAGCTATTATTGTTGTTGCTGCTGTTGTGGTGCTCCATAGATGTTTTTTGTTTTATTTCCAATTGAGTTTTTCATGCGGTTGAATGACGAACTGTTAGGTTGGTTGGTCGGTCGGTCGATTGTTGGTGGAATTGTATGATATTCGTTTTAGGCTCTCAACATTTTACAACTCGAACTCGTGCAATCCTGTTTATTGCCTCTTCTTCTTCTTCTTTATTTTCTATTTAGTATTTAGTTCGTTGTTGTGTTTTTTCCTTTTCATTTTATATTTTCGTAGTACAATTGTATTGATGATGAGTAGAATGCGGCAATGTTGTTTGGTTCTAGTGTTGTTGTTGTTGTTGCTGTTGCTACTGCTGCTGCTGTTATCGTATGTTGCCTGTTGTTGGTCGTTTATGGATATATATGTACGAATGTGTAGTTTTTTGTCGTTTTGTTTTGTTAATTCCGTTTTGTTCTTTTTTTTTTGTTGTCGGTCTCGGATAGTTTTTTGCTTCTTCTTCTTGTTTTGTGCTGGTGCTGCTTTTCTGGCGCTTTTTTCTTATAAGTTTTTGTATTTCACGTTTGGAAGCTTTTTTTGAACTTTAGTTGGGTTTTATCTCCTTTTTTTTCATAATAGTAGTTGCTGCTGTTGTTGTTGTTATTGCTGTCAGTTGGTATGGCTCCACATGTTTGAACTTTTTTTCTAGCTGTTGCATTTTCATATTGAATTTGCTGTTGTTGTTTTGTAATTTTTTTTACTTTAATTTTTTTGTTTTGTTTTTTTCCTTTTTATTTAGTTACTAACGGCAAATTCTGCCCGCCTTTTATGTTAAGGTATAAAATGTGTGTTTTTTTTTCGTTTGTTTTTTTGTTTTGTTTTGTATAGATGTGTGTATTCATTATATGTGTGCTAGTATGTATGGGGATTGTTTTTTTTTGGTGTTGAACTATCACATCTAGGATCATAAAAACTGGTCATCAAAACAAAAAACTTTTTTACTAGTTTTTTATGGTTTTGTGCTTTTGACAGAGAATTGAAAGAAATTCTTTTATTCCAGGAAAAATAATTTATATTGAAGTTGAAAATTCTAAACATCAGGAAAATTTTGTTTGGAAATTTTGTGCATTTTTAAAATTGTGGTTCTCGCTTTTCGCATATTTTTCGTAGCATATGGAATTCACTTTAAACGAACTGTTCCAGTTTTCTATTTTGTTGTTTTGAAGCGAAACATCATATTTCAGCAAGAATGTTGTACAATATTAAGCAAATGTATTCAAAAACCGAAACCGGTTTTTTGCATTTCAAAATTTAGAATAATTTCTATTTTCGAATTATATCGACATAACGGTTTTTTCAGTCGATTAAACGGTTTTAATGGAGTCACTTTTTAACTTTTCACTTATATATTCAGCTTTATTTTTATATATTCCGCAGGGAGACTGAGTTTTTATTCCGTGTGTTACACGAGCAAAGTATTGTATGCATTCTTAGACATCATATTCTGAATCGATTTTACTATGTCTGTCTGTTTGCGACATAATCACCTCAATAAACATAATTGAATAAGATTCTGTAAGGGTTTTTGATCAGCAATAGAACATTTTTTTTAGATAAAGAGATATAGACGTATAATTTAGACATATTCAGAAATTAAAGAAAGAGTTTTGTAAAGGAAAAATAATGGATGAATAAAACCATGATATCTCGGACATATAATTTTAAATACAATACCGAAAACTCTAACAAAACTTTATATCTCACTCATTTAAGGGCATTATAGAGTGTAAGAATTATTTGGTAAATTTAGTTGCAAATGGTTACTTTGATAAGGAGCCATTATTTCAGACTCCATTCATATAAGGCCATTGCACGATATATGCTTTTATTGGTTAACTCTAGACTGCGTTTTAAATAATACTTTTTTCTTTTTAACATAAATCCGTATTCGAAACCTGTTTTTGAAAAACTTTTTTTCGAAACCGGTTTCCGAAAATGTCGTTTTTTTAATACACAAGTCTGGACTATATCACGGTTCTGGAAAAACTTTCCACCTTTATTAATCTGATTAAAATGAGTTACCAGAAAAAAATATTAAATGTTTTCAACAAAACCCAACTTGGTCCTACAAAAAGTTGGCACTCAAAATTCAAAAGTATACGATTAAACTGTTTCCAATATATTAAACAGTACAGGGAGAAATTCTCCTTTCAGGTAGAAGGAATCCACTTGAGCTTCTTAAAGCCAAAAAAATAGAAAGCATTCTCAAAAGACCACTAACGCATCTGGTAAGAAAGCAATGGTTACGAAAACTTTTTTGGTATGCAAACTTAAAAACGTACAGGTACATGCCAGGTACACTGCTAAAAATTTAGAGGTCAAAAACAGAATACTGACATTGAATTCAAGTTTTCTAAAACAATATTTTTGTTGCTTAATATGTCCCATAATCTTTTCAATTTTTTACTATGTCGAGAAGTGAGAACTCGAAACTCGAAAATAGTCTTAATAAAGTCTATCATGATGAATTAGATTGCGCAAAGAAATACAACCTTCTCTAAGTGTATAAAATGATTTTATCAAGAATTCATAATTGTCCTCTACTTTGCGACTTGCACCTGTCACTATGGAAACAAGCCTTGGTGTCAAGAACAAAATTCTCAAAGTGAGAGATAAAGTATAATATGTTATAAATTACAATAATAATTTCAGTTCAATTCAAAAAAGTAGGTAAAGAATTTTTCGATCTCACTCCTTAGCATTCATGAATCACTTCCACCATGGAAAATCATGTTTCAACTTAAGTGAAGACCAATTTCTTTACTTTTGAATGTAAGTTTATGCATTTAGAGAAATGGCTCCATGTGAAATTCCCAAGTTATTTATGTGCCTAATAAGTCCTCAATTTCTAACTTTGTCTTCTGCATCGAAATCAATACTTTAGAATTGCACAAATTATTAATTGCAAGATGATGACTTTGTGCCTGGTCGTTGTGGTCATTTTTCATTGTTTGGTCACTCTACTGATTTCGTTAATACCGATCATTACCTTCAAGTCTTATATATTGTTTCGGATTTGATTGGGCTGGTTGATTGAGGCATATATGACTTTTAACGCAGGAGGTCATCTCTATCTAAATTAACACATCATTCGCAAGATTACGATTCTCTTAGATTCTTTTTAAATGGTATTCGGTACAGGTCCCCTGTGATCGTCTGACTCAATTTCTGAAATCACATAATAAAAATCAACCTTCTGATTCCAGCACCGAAATATTAAATTGTCTAACGTTTTATTCGATATTCCATAGCAGCTTCTACAACTTATAACTTATTTAAAATTCGAATTCCGCTAAAACCTTGAAACAACAGTTTGCAGCGTGCGACAATCTGTGGCGAACTGTGCTTCGTATGAAAAATGGAATGAAAATAAATCTGTTACTGTAACCAAACGACTAGACTAGTGTGATTCAGGTCGTTCCGAAACGGAGATTCAATTGTTGTGAAAATGTGCTGGTCAAACGAAAGTTTTTTCACCAAAAAAGAACTATCGGGTACAGCCAACTGTTATAACAACCGATTTCAATGAATTTTTACATAAAAATAATATAAGCGTACTGGCGGGTTAAGTTTTAAACTTGGTCCTAACAGATCCACAAGCTTCTAAAGTTGGACATTTCCATTCTTAAAAAAACCATCCAGATTCGTATAGAAATTCAAACTTTTTTCTTTTTGATCTATTGCTGATGAAAAGTCTTGACGGGTTGTTTAACATAACGTACACATAGCAGGTTGTTGACTTAGCTAAGTGTTGAACTTTGAGCCGTATTTTGCTGATCATTAGTCACATTTAGAATTTAATAAATCTTATTTTTAAAATTCATATAAAAATAACGAAACTTTTTCACATATTTGTCATTTGGAATTTTTATTTTCCAACAACAAATGCGAATGATGCGAATTCCCTCCAATTATTGGCGAAATTTTTCTTGATTTTGTTGTGTTTTATTCGTTGAGATTTCGTTTATTTTATTTTATATTTTTTCTTGCACTAAATAACAAATAACAACAATGTTGCTAAACATGCATACTTCGGACCCAAAAAATCAACCATCCATCCATCCATCCATCCATCCATCCATCTATTCTTATTTCGACACTCGAAAAATATTGTTAGTAAATTTTTGTTTAGAATTTTTAAATTGATTGTGAAAATAAGTTTTGGAAAACAAATATGGTTACATGTTTGATATTGCTCTTTTAGTTTAAGTGATATTTAGATTTATGTAAATTTCATTCATCTTCAATAATAAGGAGTGAGATCAAAAAATTCTTAACACACGTTTTTCTTTAAAACTTTTAAATGAAGTATTATTTGTTTTACTTCTTGATTAAGTTTTGTTTGTAAATATGTTTTTATTCTAAAGATACTTTCAAAAAACCCAACTTGATGCCATGAAAAGTTTCCCAAATATTCAAAGGTCTGCCGTCAAACTAATTTCAAAGTTATTAAACAGTACCGCGAGAAGTTATTCGTTGACAGAAAGCCTGATTTAGTTAGCAAAAATGGTCCAAATGATGTTTCTAAAGCCAAAATATAGACAAAAAGCAATTTTAGAAGAGCTTCCAAAACATCCAATAGGAAAGCAGCCGGTTAGCTCAGTGCTCCTACTATTTGCTATGGAAAGTTAATGCTAATGCAGGTTAAAAAACATACAAGTTAAAAATAAAATAGTTTTGTTGTATGATCGATGACGAAACGTAAGTTCTGGCAGATTTTACGCAAATTCCCGGTCAAAAATTTTATGTTGCTAATGCTGGGTAAAATTTTGAAAAGAAGTTTAGTACCCAGACAGTCAAAATTTTCAAAAACAATATACAGTTGCGGCTAAAGAAGCCAATTATTTGCTACAGCGGGAATGTTTACAAAAAAGGC
>PYHX02000158.1:67392375-67418101 GCA_004302925.2 Cochliomyia hominivorax | reverse complement strand
ACAAATTTAATTGAATTTGAACCACTAGTTTAGATCTCCCAAACTAACAGACATAGCTAAGTCGACTCAGAAAAAATCTTGAAGTAAAATTAACGTTGAACATAGTTGATTTTTTTCATATTACATTCAGTTTTAATTAAACGTTTTTAAGTTTGTGGTGGACAAATATTGAACTCATAAGGATGAAGTTGCTTTAAATTCTTTGTCTGTGTGAAGTTTCACAAAGAATAACAAAATTAATATTATCTTGTGATAATGTAGAGTACATAAATATTTATGAAATTTTTGTGGAGGATATTTAAAATCGGTACATTTGTATTTTAAATAAAATTCGTTAAAAATTGGAATTACCCTGTTTCCTTTTTCGCAATACAAAACTTATTTAAATTCTATCGTTCAAAATAAAAATTCATTTTAAATTTTATTAAATTAAAAATATCGAAAGAAATATGGGTAATGTATTCCTCTAGGGAGCATTTAGATAATTAAAATTTAATCCTTTCATTGAACACAGATCTCAACATTCTAAAAAAATATAATATCGAAGATATAGAAAATCCCTTACCAGAAGAATCTTTCGAATTGTTGCCCTGTCAAAAGAAATTCAAATTAAAACCCGAAGATGAAATCAGTGTGGATAGTTTAATTTCACTATTATTGCAACGAATTGAACCCAATGAAAAGCAAATATGTAAACAGAAATTTGAGGTTAAAGCCAAAGATTTGTTAAATGAAAAACAAGCCATTATCTTCGAGGAACATCTGTACATATCAAAATTAAAGGATGATAAATGTAAATTAAATGAGGAATCGAAATTATTTCTCGAAAGTGAATTAGAAGAAATCGGTAAATTTAAACTCAATGTGGAGGAGAGCTTTGATGGTTACGTGGTCTATGCCAAAAGTAAAATGTTAAAGGATGAAGGAAAATATGAATGTGGTCATTGGTTGAGAGGGAAATATGATGATAAATTAAATTTAATATGCGAAAAACGAAGTGAATATGATATTGAGGATAACGCAAAGATAGTAAATTGCTACTAAAAGGGGGGAGGTGGGAGGTAATGATTCTATATTTTCTGTTACAGGAAAAAACTTTAGATGCCCGCATAATTGGGGAGAAATTAATAGCAAAACGTGAGACGAAAATTAATAAAGATACACAATATTTCAAAGCTGTCATAAATGTCAAGGGTAGAGATGATGTCTTAATTTTAGATGGCGGTGTCCTGTTACTTATGCGTTATTTAGTTATTAACCATTTTCGTGGAGATTTTCATTATTTTTCTTTGAATATAATGGGTATGTTAATCGATATATAATTGACTTTTAAGAACCCTTTAAAAATTCCTTTAATTAAGGAAAAATCATACGCTGTCAATTATCTGTACTTGAGGAACGTAAAAAAATCAAAATGTTTCATCGTACCTTTCAGAATGCCATACATGTCATTAATACACAATATTTCAATGATTATCCCCAAGAGGTCTCAGAAACATTTTATACCGTAAACGGTAAAATGATTTTACATTATTGGCATAACTTCAATTATCTGATACATGAAACAAAGGGTCATATACGATCACAAGAGACTATAGTACCGAAATTGGAATTAATGTGGCGCTGTCAAAATCAATTGCTGGATCAATATCGTTTAAAAAAGAAATTGACCTATGAAAATGCTTTGGCCTATTTTGATAAACATCCCCAATTATCGGATTTTCTCTATGATTATGTTTTGAATGTTTTGAAATATAAACCAAGAAATATATTGGAATTTACAGTTCAATACTTTCAAAATTTTAAGAAAAGTGTATAACAATTTGAATATCTAAACAGTTGTGTTGACAACCTTTTAAACGAATATAGAAACATTGGAAACTTGGCAACCACTTGACTGTTATTTACACTGTCAAAATAAAACTGTCTTTTTCCTTTAAACAGCCGAAATAGAAATAAATTTATTTTGTATTTTTATCTTAATCAAATAAAATTGAAATTAGTTTTTCTTTTAAATTTATTTTTAATTGATTTTATTCAAAAAAGTATTTTTATAAATATTTACTTGTATTAACAATGTCTTCACATAATCCCGCCGAAGTCGTAAGTTTTATTGAGAGAAACGGAAATGTCAGTTTAAAATTTGTCGATTATTTTTTATTTTTTGTAGGAAGAAATGCCTCCAGCCGAAGGTGGAAATTTTCAAATTCCTCATAAAGTCGAACAAGAGAAGATACCCGTAAGTTAAAATCAATTAATACGATCTTGCTATTTGAGATCCAAACTTACTGTTTAAGATCAATTTAAACATTTTGCAAGATCTCTTAAAAAAACTATAGAATGATATTTAAGATAACTCCCGAATTTTAAGTAAAAAAACAGAAGGCTATACTCGAATTTTAAATACCCTCCACCACTTTATATAAACAGTTTCATAAGTTCAAAATCGTTTTCCATAAAGCGGCTTTATTTGGAAGCTATATGAAAATACAGAACGATATTGATCAAATAAAGAAATAATTGTGCTGATTTTTTTTAAGTTTTATAAGCTTAAAGCCATATTCCGAGAAGGGACCTTATATGGAGTCTTAGTCCATAGCACAACTTTTTGTTGTGTGGCCAATTTACAATGAATTCAGACAATAATTCTAGGCGTTAGAATTTTTTTAAAAAAGACCAAATCGACTCAGATTTTAATTTGATGCAAAATTATATTTACTTTATGGGGTCTTAGATTATTTCTTTTTGCGTTAAACACTCAAGGACAACTTAAATTTAACCTCATCACTACTTATGGTAACAAGTAAAAAACAAGAGTGTGTTAGCATCGCCTTTATATTATTTATGTTATTCACAAATAAGAGGGATTTTCGGATGTCGGTGTATAGGAAATGTTGATCCAATCCTCGCAAAACTTAATATGGTGTTTTATTGGATTGATCTTAAATACAAAAATATCAAAATTCTAAAATTTTTTGGAAATATATAGACTTTAAATGATTTTCCAAAATTTGTCTGACTTCTTGAAATTTCGCATGCGAATTTGGACTTATGCATACATCATTTGAAAGTTGTATAACTCGATATATCTTTCTGCGACGTCTAGAGTGTTCACAACATTACATGGTCACTCCATCAGCCAAAGCCCGTTTTTGTTTGAAAATTCAAAACGTTCAGAAGAATTTTTTAGGATTCGTGATAAAGAATATTCCAAGCGATCGAAAAAAATTTAATAAAACGTTCAATATTTGGGCTATTGATGTTAAACCCATTGTTTAAAAAAGTGTTTTTGAATTTTCTACAATATTTCGTAGAGCGTCATGGTTAATGATTATGAAATCGTGTTTATTATAAAATTCAGGCTGTTTCTCTCTTCTGATGTGTCTGTTGTCATTGGTACATGCCTCCCGAAACCATCTAACTCAATTTTAGTAGGTTGCAGCACAAACTATCTGGTCCCACTAACTGAATAGTATTAGCCTGACGTAATGGATATTCACCTTCGCATTACGATAATCCCAAACATAAGAAAAAAATCGAGGTTGAAATATACATGACTTCAAGTTATGTTTTTTATTTGGTTGTACCAGTATATAAGATCCTTAACTTGTGTAAATAGAGCAATCAATGAAAAGCGTTTATAGACGATGTCACTCATTAATTGGCTAGATTTTTGATGTGGACCATAAAAGAACCTCTCACTCACATGAGCAAAAATCTGATTTGCACACACATCACATTTCCTAACCGAAGCAGATATAATACACCAGATAACAGTTTTAGTGATGGCAGGATTCCTCAGGTGATATAAACTGGTTAATAAATGGAGACAAAGGGAAGAAATGGTTAAGTCATCTAAACAAATACAATCTAAATACTGGAGTGATTAAACTGTGGTTAACTGTATAATCTACTTTCAATTATATCTAAAATATTTACCTTTGATTAGCTCAGAGTCTCTCGGAGTTGAACAAGTTTATGGAATCTAGGGAGTTGGAATTTATTATCATTGAGCCCAAAACCAATTAATTTGGTTTCTCATTAATAATATATGTGTTCCAGTTAAAAACAATGAAAGAAAAAAGAAACACAATAAGAATTAGGATTTGAAATATTATTTATTATAAGTAGTGGAGAAATGTAAGTTCTTACCAGTACGACGGTTGTTAAGACAAGAAGGAGGTTTTATTTTAGCTTTTAGCGGAAACAAGTATCTGTCATATTTTTCATTTTATTTGACACTTTCGCTCGTGAAAATTAAGTAAGAAAGAGATAGTTTTAGGGGTTTTAGAAAATATATTCGGCAGTCCATTGATTTAAAATTTTGTTTAATGTTATTAGGCGGTTTTAACATTAACATTGCCGCCCCCCTTGATGTATACGCAATAAGATTTTAGCATGTCAGCCGGAACAACAGATACTTGTTTTTGCTAATAAAATGTAATAGAAATACTTAAATTAGTATAAAAAGTATAAATTCAATTTAATTCATTTCTTCACATGTGTAAATATATAATGTTATATTAAAATTCAAAATAGAGATTAAAAATAGTTTTTTGATTATACATAATTATAATTAGTAAAGTTTTCATTCATTTGCCTATTTGCTTCTGAATTCATTTAATTTAATAGTGCAATTTATAAAAGTTTACATTGAACAGGGACCATATATGGTCCAACCGAAAAGAGTGCTTTGAGCTGTCGGCAACCCTTGCTTGGTAAAAATCCCTTCACAAATTACCCTCGGATATACATCTACACCTAGAATTATATCAACCCCAGCAGATTCATAAAATTTTGGATCAGCCAAAAATAGATCTCGAAAATTCCTTTTAAAAGCTTCGGCTAAGGATTGAATAGGAGTTCGGAGAGAAATTCTGCTATCTACTCGAAATATACCTTCGATTTTTGAAGTTGAATCAAATCGCGATTTAATAACAATGGGACACAAGATCTCGTTCTCCATGGTGAGTGTGGTTAATTTCAGTTCGTCAACGATCTTTTTTGAAATCCTGCTGACTGATGATCCTGAGTCAAGCAGACACCTAGCATAGGATGTAGTTGATTCAATTTTTATGAGTACAGTTGGCAAAAGTATAATACTATTTTGACGAAGCAATGCTGATAGCGTAGTTGACTTAGATGTGTTGGATATCATTGAAGAACCTTTCCGACCAATTTTCGTAGTATCAGGACCCTGTTTTAAAGAGCTACGAATAGACGTTGTAGAAGTAAAAACATGAGAATTTGGAGAAGGTGAACGAGATCTTGATAATGATGGTGTAAGATTTTCCAAAATGCGTGGATGTATATGAAGAAGAGTGTGGTGATATTTGCTGCAGTGTCTACATCCATGTTTCGAAAAACACTTGCCGTGAGAATGTTCATGTGCTAGGCAATTAGAGCAATATTTATGTTTGCGGACAGCATGAATTCGCTCCGTCATATTCATTGCTAGAAATTTTCGACATGTACGAAGTGGATGTGGGCGTTTACATAATCTGCAAGCAAAGGCATGGTAACCAGTGGGTAAGCCAGAGGAATTTTTACGTGAACTAGTTTTAGATTTAGGCATATTTATCTGAAAGAAAACGATGAAAATAGCTAAATGGTGGAGAAGGTTATTGGATACTAGGCTACGAGTTAAAGGGCAAGGCAATCAGTTTTGTTATCGGTCTAGTAACTATTCCTCTCTGTGTATAGACATCTGCTACACGCACACGATTATTTGAACCTATATAGACCTTGCGTATTCTACCTAGCCGCCAACAATTAGGTGGAAGATTTTCCTCAAAAATAATAACTAGAGTATTTTCCTTTAAATTGTCTTCTGAGGTTTTCCATTTTGTTCTTTTTAGTTGTTCCCTAAGATATTCGTTCTTCCAACGAGAACAGAAATTTTTATAGATAAGTTTTATTCGCTGCCATCGATTAACAATAGAAATTGATGCCTCATTTATATTCGGATCAATTGGGACTAAGATTGGAGAACCAATTAGAAAATGACCTGGAGTTAATGCAGAGAGGTCAGAAGGATTTTGTGACATAGGAGATAATGGTCTGGAGTTAAGACAAGCTTCAATACGTGCCAAAAGGGTTGAAAATTCTTCAAATGTATATTTAAGTTGACCTGAGAATCGACGAAAATGGTATTTGAAGCTTTTAACTCCAGCTTCCCACAGACCTCCCATATGAGGGGCTCCTGGAGGAATAAAATGCCAAGTAATATTTTGATGTGCATAGTTTGCGATTAGGGATTGTCGCGAAGTTTGAATTAAATCCTGAGCTAGAATTTTAGATGCTCCAACAAAAGTTTTCCCGTTGTCAGAGTGTAAATGGAGTGGGCAACCACGGCGTGATACAAACCGACTAAATGCGGCAAGAAAAGCAGGTGTGGACAAATCGGAAGTAGCTTCAAGGTGAATGGCCTTCGTAGTGAAACACACAAAAACGCACACATAACCTTTTGTTATTTTAAAAGACCTACCACTATATGTCTTGATTTCAAATGGTCCTGCGAAGTCCAATCCTGTATGAGTGAAAGGCCGTGAAATTTCCATTCTCTCTGGGGGAAGTGCTCCCATTAGCTGCCGTTGACATTTCCTTTTGTATATAACACAAACTTTACACTTGTTTATAGTTGTTTTGATTAAATTTTTTACTTTTGGGATCCAGTATTGAGTACGAACAAGTCTCAGTACCAACTGATTTCCTCCGTGAAGGCTAATACTGTGAATGAAGTGTACTAGAAGACGTGAGTACTGACAATTATATGGAATAATAACAGGATATCTTTCATTATACATGAGACCTAAAGATGCTTCTAGCCTTCCGCAGGAACGTATAATTCCTTCTGAATCAAGAAATGGATTTAAGTTTAGGATTGAACTAGTACTTTCAATATTTTTTTGTAAAGAAAGAGCATGGTATTCATTGGGGAAATGAACCTTTTGGACGATAGAAATAAGTTTGTTTTGAACAAAAACTATTTCAGAATTTTTCACCATTGTGGACTCTATATGGAAATTATTACGATATCGGAAGTGAGTCTTAAAAAAGAATCGGTATACATATGCAAGAACTCGCAACGCTTTAGGAAATGATGAAAAACGTTCAAGAATATCCTCATGGTTTGAAAAATATGTGAAATGAACCTTAAATTGTTTACTTTCCAAATTGGTATTTAAAATAGGGTTCGACTTTGGCCATTTTTCCGGAGATTTTCTTAACCATTCCGGTCCATGCCACCAAAGATTGTTACCCTTCATCTCCTGAGGATATAATCCACGACTTGCTAAATCTGCCGGATTAGAATCTGAACAAACATGCTTCCAAAGACTCGAATCCGTTATCTGAATAATTTTAGAGATTCTATTAGCTACAAATGTCATCCATGAACAAGGAGGCTTTGCAAGCCAGGAAAGAACTATAGAAGAATCAGTCCAGCAGTAGGTGGAGTATGTTTTTACGTTGAGTTTTGGAAGAAGTGTATCTAACATTTCGGCTAGTAATACGGCTCCACAAAGCTCTAATCTAGGAATTGATAGAGTCTTAACCGGTGCTACCTTAGTTTTAGAGGTTATTAAATGGACAAATGTGTTGGAATCTTGAACAATTCGGATATAAAGAACAGCCGCATAGGCACGTTCTGATGCGTCGCAAAATCCGTTAAATTGAACTTCAGAATGTGGAGTATATTGAATCCATCTAGGTACTTGAATATCGTTTATGAAGTGATAATTGACTTGAAATGTATTCCATTTGGAAAGTGATTCTGCGGT
Organism: Cochliomyia hominivorax; assembly: GCA_004302925.2. Lineage (NCBI taxonomy): Eukaryota > Metazoa > Arthropoda > Insecta > Diptera > Calliphoridae > Cochliomyia > Cochliomyia hominivorax. The sequence continues at coordinate 67,410,320 of PYHX02000158.1, read as the reverse complement.
AAGAACTTCATCCCATCCTGTACCATCAATCCATATCCTTTGCATTATTATTTTGGCCAGAATAATGCATGGTGCTAACCAACCTGCCGGATCAAATAATTTAGCTATTTGTGAAAGCACTTCTCGTTTTGTACAGTTGAATGTCTCTGGAAGTGGTTTTGTAGCAAAGTAAAAGGAATCAGTTTTGGCATTCCAACGAATTCCTAATGTTTTTGTTCTACTAGAATCTTCAAAATCTAGAAAGTCCTGAAAAAGTAGGTGTTCGTTTGGAATCCCTGAAAGTATTTCTTTTGAATTTGCAGTCCATTTTCTCAGTGAAAATCCAGCTGATTCCAGAGCAAGAATAAGCTCTTTTCGACACTCTAACGCTTCAGGAATTTGATGAGAACCAGCAAGGACATCATCTACATACATTGAGTTCCTAAGAATATAGCTTGCTCTAGGGTAAATAGATTGACTATCATCAGCCAGCTGAAGCATAGTACGTATGGCTAAATACGGAGCACAATTTACGCCAAACGTAACAGTTTTAAACTCAAAATCCTGAATACATTCGTTTGTGGAACTCCGAAATAGGATTCGTTGGAAAGGAGTATGTTTTGGATCTACTAGAATTTGTCTGTACATTTTTTGGATATCTGCGTTAAACACAAATTTAAATAATCTCCATTTTAAAATAAGAAAAGTCAAATCTTGTTGAAGAATTGGCCCAGTATACAACATATCGTTTAAGCTATGTCCATTGGATGTTGGAGAGGAGGCGTTAAAAACAACACGCACTTTTGTTGTTGTACTGTCAGGCTTTATAACCGCATGATGTGGCATATAAAAATGGTCTATTGTACTTGGATTAATTTCTGGAAAAACTTTTGTCATATGACCTAGCTCTTTGTACTCTTGCACAACTTGATCATATTCTTCCTTAAATATTGGACTTCGAAGCAATCTGCCCTCATTCCTAAAATATTGAGCCATTGCTCTTGTCCTTGAATGTCCTAATTTTAGCTGATGGGGATAGTTCTCCTTAAAAGGAAGAGAAACTATATATCTACCTTCTTCATTTCTCTTAGTAGTATTAATGAATAAATCTTCACAAAATTTATCAGATGAGGATCCCACTTTACTCCGAAGGAGGTCCTCCAACTCCCAAAAACGTGAAATCTCTTTATCTAGGGAAATCTCGGTAAAATGTGAAACAATAGTAGAACTTAAGGAGGATGAATTATTAGAAATAGGACCTGTTAGAATCCATCCAAAAATGGTTTCTTGGGCCATTAGCGAACCGCAAACATCATGCTTTACTCCTGCAAGCATAATCGAAGGCATTATATCTGCTCCAATCAAAATATCAATTTTTGAACTTTTATGAAAATAGGGATCAGCTAAAGGTGTTATTGCAATATTTGAAATCGAAATCGAGTTGATAGTAGTCGATGGAAGATTCCCGGAGAGGTGAGGAACTACGAATGCATTTACAAATAATTTTATGTCACTATCGAAAATTGATCCCAAAGTAAGTGAACATTCTACTTGAACATGAGCAGATATAGAGTTATTAATTCCCGAAATTTTGGCATTTGTAGAAGTGTGAGGAAGTTTAAGACGATGAAATAGACGTTCTGAAATAAATGTTCCTTCAGACCCAGAATCTATTAATGCCCTTGCTTTATATTTAATACCAGAACAACAAATATCGACAAGAGCTGTACCTAATAAAACACCCCTAGAACTAGTATTACAAAACGATTTAACACTTTCAACTCCTGAACTATTTATGGACTGTATAGGAGTGGAACTAGACTTTGAAAATGGAGTTGAGTGTGGATTTAGATTTGAAGTAGTGTTGGTATTAGGTGTTGGTAAAGACAAATTTTCAGAGTCTCTATGTAGTAGAGTGTTGTGTCGTTTATTACACTTGTAACAGTTGGTTTTACTGCTACAATTTTTTACAGTATGTGCTTTTGAAAAGCAGTTTATGCATAAGCCTAACCGTTTGATTTCAGTTAGACGTTGTGATTGAATCATTTTCAAAAATTTTTGACATTTGCGAATAGGGTGAGATTCTTTTGGGCACAATTGACAAACAAAGACCTTTTGCTGAAATGTTTGAAACCTTCTAGGCTGGCTATTAGATGCTTTCGGTTTGGAATCTATGATCTTATGTCGAACCTCGGATACCGATTCTAACGTCCGATATCTGTTAGTCAAAAAAGTATCGAATTCATTCCATTTAGGAATTGAAGATTTATCTTTTAGACTTTCTTCCCACAATGTTAGTGTAGAATCAGGCAATTTATTAGAGCAAATATAAATAAAAATAGGATCCCAAGATTTAACATCTACTTTGTACAATTGAAGATTTGAGATACACGAGCTAATATCTCTTTGAAGCTTTTTAATAGCCTTCCCAGATTCAGATGTTATTGTCTCTAAACCGAATAAAAGTTTGAGTTGGCCATTCACAAGGATTCTGCGATTTTCAAATCTTTCACAAAGGCTTGACCATGCTAAGTCGAATCCTTGATTGGTCAAAGGACTTTTGCGGACTATGTCTCTTGCCTCACCTGATGTCTTTTGGTTAAGATGAAATAACTTTTCCACCTGGCTAAGTCTCGAATTCTGAATATACATAGCTGTGAACAAATCTCGAAATGTAGTCCATGACATGTAATTCCCATTGAATATCTCGATATCACAAGGAGGGAGCTGAAATCCATGTTTCTCGAAAGCATTGGAAGAGATTGTTTCTCTGGAAATGACGGGAGAATCGTTTTTAGGAATAGATAATTGGCGAAGTTCATCTGAAATTTCAGCCAATTTTGTTAAACACTTACAATAGGTTATGTAAGTGCTCTTATATTTCAGTTTGAATGATTCAACATTTGAAGAGTCATTATCTGATCTTTCCTCTTCATCATCTCTATCAAAAAGATATTTTTCATATGCAGTTCTTATTCGCGTCCACGTTGACTTAAGTTCAAATCTATGAACCTCTACTGCATGAACTGAATCAATTGGAAATTTATTCTCATTTAAATCGAGATCAAATTCCACTATACTATCTGCCAAACGGATAAAGTGTTCCAAAGACATATTAGAAACACGATAGGGATAATAATAAATAGGTATAGTAAAACTTTTAAACCCAACAAGTATAATATATATATAGTAAAGATTTTTTTTAACGTTCGACAAATAGTTAGAAAAGCCGGAAATTATAATGAAATTAAGGACGTAGGGCCTTAAAACTCAATAAAAAAAAGATTTAAAAAATAAAGTTAAGTAATGATTTCACTCTTTCAATTGCATGATTGATATAATCAGCTGATCAATCAACTAGAGTTCAATGACCTACAATTTTAAAAAGACCAATTGGAATGTTTACAAAATTCCCAGATTTCTTCCAATTGAGTATTGTACAGCAATAAGAAATATAAAGGAAAAAAGTAAATAAGTTGAGAAAAAAAAGAAAATTAACCCGTTGGAAACCTGAAAAATATTAATTGAAGCACAAAATTTGCAGCTTTTTCTTTTGAATAAATAAAGAATTAAAGAAACCAAATATAAAAATTAATATATATCAGAAATTTAGAAAAATGTCAATGTAAATCAATCCATACAACTATAATATATTCTCCTCTTGTTATTGAATAAGAATAATATTTATAAACTTTTATTTTCCTTTCTCTCCTTGTTTTTTCTTTACAAAAACGCTTTAATTTTGATAAGTTGAATTAAAAACTGCATTTATTAAAAAAAGCACACACATTCTATATTTGTACGAAAAGTTTCACTTGTCGAAAAAAGTGAACTTTAAAAAATTATTTAAAATTGTTTATATATGCGATAATATTTCATCATAATGATGTCTCGTTTTATTAATCGCAGTTTCAAAGGTATTAAAAATAATTTGGAAAATCACGAATAAATAGAGAAAAAAAGAAAAATAAATGAATTATGGAGAGCGTGGAATTGGGAAAAAATGTTGTTTTTATGTTAAGAAGTTTGTTGTAGCAAAGAAGCAAAAAATGTAAGAGGTTAAAAAAGAGAATTAAAGTGTAAGAGCAAGCTGAGAACATGAGTTGAGTGATAATGATAAATTAAAGTTCTAAAGAGACCGAATATCATTAACAGCAATTAAAAGGTAAAGTTACAAGTACGCAAGAGAACTATGTTACCGACCGAAATAAAATAATCTGTTAAGAATAAAAACCGCGTGACCAATGTAGAATGTTAGTATATATACATATATACCTATGTACATATATATTTGCATGTATATTTGAATAAGTTTTACAGAAATTTTAATTATTTGGGACGTTTTTTATATGTTCACGAATTATAATAATTAATATGTATAAATATGTACTACCTTTTGCAAATTAAATTTCCTTTTGAATTTGGACTTTTTCTTTTTCTTCAGGTCACACTGTGCAGTAAAAATTAATAAACCTCCAGAAAATCACTTTTTCCTTCCATTACTAATTTTGTTTTTGTTTTTTTTTAATTTCAAATTTATAATTTTTTTTAATTTTATCTTTCACGCCATGCGACTTTTATGTTGTTCTTTGCACTATTAAATTAAATAATAAAGCAAAATATGACAAACGAACCTGTTTCTGCTGTTGAAAGAATTTCCAAAAATGAGTAGAAATCTCAATGAGTGTGATGTTTCCAATATGAGTACCCGGTTCGATGGATCAAATGATTAGCTCAGAGTCTCTCGGAGTTGAACAAGTTTATGGAATCTAGGGAGTTGGAATTTATTATCATTGAGCCCAAAACCAATTAATTTGGTTTCTCATTAATAATATATGTGTTCCAGTTAAAAACAATGAAAGCAAAAAGAAACACAATAAGAATTAGGATTTGAAATATTATTTATTATAAGTAGTGGAGAAATGTAAGTTCTTACCAGTACGACGGTTGTTAAGACAAGAAGGAGGTTTTATTTATTTGACACTTTCGCTCGTGAAAATTAAGTAAGAAAGAGATAGTTTTAGGGGTTTTAGAAAATATATTCGGCAGTCCATTGATTTAAAATTTTGTTTAATGTTATTAGGCGGTTTTAACATTAACAACCTTTGCTATTGTAGGATTGTTCAGCTGTATTGCGATGTTACCAGGTTGATAAATGAGGACTAAGGGAAAAGAGTTTAGATCATTTAACAACTACAACCTAAGTATTCTCGTAAAACTGTACTCGTAAAACTGTGGTTACCATTCCAATTTCTCTTCAAACTAAAGATGAAATATACTGGGATAATGATCAAGTTTGTTAATAATACCATGGCTGACATTAAGATTAATCGATTACTTTTATATACACATACTTAGGCATCGTAGGTTATTGTGAGTGTCGCACGTGATAATTTGTTTAGCTTTCCGTTGAACAATATTAGCAATCACACACAAATTGCGATACTTTTTAACCTTCATTGATGTTTGGTTTTTTATATTCGCATTGCTCCTGCGTAGAGCCTAAGGCCTAAACGAAGATCATGTTGGCGTTCAGCTTTGTTTTAGTTTTATTAAACATTTTGCATTTTTATTCCAGCTTATTAAAATTCAGCTAAGTTTTATTTTAATAAAGTTTATATATCTATCGCATCGAAGAACGCCCCCTTTTTGTGATGTATTACAGGGGTAGTTTGATATTCTTAATTCCCTATATTTCCTCAGAAGATACGATGGCGTTATTAACTGACTCATTTTTCTTATGTTAAACTATTTGAAACATCATCGAAAAACTGACACTTTCGATAGGTTTCGAAAATCATTCAGGTGTAACGAAAATCATTTCGCTTAATTTCCTTGTGAATTACATGGAGAAATCCAAAAAGAAATAATTTAATTTTATAGACCTTATAACCATCTTTCACATTTCGAAATTTTCCCGAATAACTCTAGATGGCTATCGATACACAAGCTGATGATTTCAATAATCCACCTTGCTATTTACCCCAACCAGAAGATCAATTACCTAAAAAAGACAATCTACAACCAATGGGTCCTATTGGGCCTTGGGCTACTGGTAAAGTTGATTGGAGTCCTATGGCAGGTTTAACCGGAACTCGACCAGTAGTAGATCGTTATTCTATAACAAGATTTAGTCCAAATGAATGGAGAGCCAAAAACTTGGAAACCGTTAAGAATACAAATCAGGTGTTTGATAGAACTATGAAGTGAGTCTTAAGAATGATTAAAGTAACGCTAACTATGATTAAAAGTTGTCCCTTCTTTTTAGAAATCTTTACAGTTGTAATACCTCCCTAATACGCATTAATTCCCTGGTGGATAAAACTCAAGCTGAGACAACAGAGAATATGCGTGAACGTGCTAAATTGATTAACAAATGGAAGATCACTTTAGAGACAGCAATTAAGGCCATGCAAGATGAGATAAGTATTTTGGAAGAGGAGAGAGTAAGACTTAAAAAATCTCTTGTTATATTGGGTGTACCCGAATCCATAGCCAAAGAATGTTTAGATAAACGTTGTGGTAGACCAGACACAGAATTAGTACGAGATGCTCCGGAAGAGGAATTAATTAATGAATTGGCTTTAATAGCAGAGATAAGACAACTCTTAAAGAAAACTCTGGAAGATTTTGAACAACAACAAATAGAAAATCGTACTGCCAGGCAACGTTTGGAATATGATTGGAGTGATAAGAAAGAGGCTTATGAAATAGATGCCATTAATGTGGGACTTAATAATAGATCGACAACAATTATGTTTAGACCAGGAGCGGTGCGACAACCAGCTGAGTAATTACTTCGTATTGATCTATAATAAGAGTGTTTTATAGATTTTGTTTTGATTTAGACAAGCCTCGGAACAATATTGGGAACATTTTAGCCAGGAGACTTTAGAGGAATGTGAAAAATGCCGTCAAAAATCGGTTAAATTAAGACAAACTTTAAATTCAATTTTAATGAATGCGGCACGAGATATACGAGGTCAAGCCGATGTAGTAGAGAAAGCATTTGTCGCTCGCATTAATTGTACCCAAGAGAATGTACAACGTTTTGAAAATGATCTCAGACTGGTGAGGAATATATAACGAAATTAAAGCGATATTGAAAGGTTAAATTTTTCTTCTAGTGCCTACAACATTTAGCCGATACTGAGACCCGTATTGATAAATTACATCGTGCTGTACGTAACTTTGATGCGGGCATGAAGGTTGCACAAACTCGTATGGATAATCGCAGCTTTCGTCCAAATGTCGAGAATTGTCGTGATTCGGCCCAACAAAATCTTATAGATGAGGTAGCTACCATACAAAGCGGTGTTAGTGCTATGCTACAGGAACTGGATGAAGCGGAAAAAGTTAAGAATAAACTTATGCAAACTCGTAGTACTTTGGAAAGAGAAATCATGTTAAAAAGACGAACATTATGGTTGGATCGTGAACGTTGTATGCTGTTGCGATCACATTATCCTTCCGCAAGTGCCTTAAGCGGTTTTGCTAGTGTCTAAATTAGCTTGATTACAAATATTGATGAGTTTTAAAATGGCAAAATTTGGTCTTTTATTAACTTAAATGTCTAAATAAAAACAAAACTTAAATCAGTTCTAGTTATTAATTTTAAACAGTGATTTAGAGCTCATCATCGAAGACATAGCCCAATTGTTCCAATTGTTTTTGTATGTTCTTATTTTTACTAAGACCTTCGAACCACAAGTCACTAGGAAAGTCATCATGTACACCGCCATATCTAAAATGAGTAAAATGATTTCAAAACTTCTACGAGAATTTCCGATTTCCTTACCTTTTCGGTAAATGTTCTGGACTTATATGTTTATGCAATGAAGACATGTCGGAACCATGTATAAATAAACCTTCTCTCATAGACGAGTCCAAAAAGGGTTTGAATATATTGAAAGCAGTATTGAAAACCCAATTTTGATTAACAATATGTAAAGCAGAGGTACGTATAGGCATTGAGGTCTAAAAGGAAATATGAATTATAAAAAAGACACATTTTATTCCAATAATCTTTCCAAATACTTACCACCAACAATGCTATCATTTTTTGTGCCACACTTGGACTCAAGTGGAATACATGATTTAAGGTAAAATCTTTTAAATCAAAAATCCCAACACCACCCACTACTTGGCCTATGGGTTCCATGGATCCCAATTCCAATAAACATACCGAAGCACGAAATATATCTTCTATATTAACTTCACTGGTATTCCAATTACCAAAACGATATATCAAAATACGATGACCATTTTGATCTCTATAGGGTGTTACGGTTAAAATATTAGACTCGCCTATAAACTTCAATTCAATAGGACGAACTTTTTCATAATAAGATTTATTTTGTTCGCGAAATTTATAATAATTGCACAACTACAAAAAGGAAGGAAAAGGACGTTATTAATCAGATTTTTATATGAAAACTTAAGATTTTTTTGTTACCAATTTGTAACTGGGTTCAATTTTCCAATAACGTGCTCTGAGAAATTTGATTAGATAATCATCATCTAATCTATGTGGTTGGCAGCGATCATGTTCTTGTATGTAGTTACGAAACTCAGCGATCATTTGCGTTCTAGTTAGTTCACATTCACCATTTTCTATGGCCACTTTTTCGATATCGTTTGGTAATTCAGGATCTAAATTGAGATTATATTCTATGGAAGGCATTTTAAAAAGGAATTATCTGGAATGGAAAAAAGAAATAAAACAGATCATATGATTAGTTCTTACAATACAATTACATATTTTTAGATCCTAAACTTATTGCTTGCAATGTATATAAAGAAACAACTCCGAGAATACCTGACACTCTCGGAATTATTCTTAAAACAATATTTAAAGGAGGCTCTCTTTGCGGGCTAATAGTGTGAATGATGATGCCCAGGGCATACTTTGGTTGTACTCAGGAGATGGGCTACTTTCAATGACAAATCCAAACGGATGCGAATCGGGCGGTTGAGATGGTCAGGAGGGACATTTGTTATTAGTCAAGCAGTACTTAAAGTTTTGTAAGGCCACATAGTTAGGTCACATATTGTCTGGTAGTACATTAGACTACTGATTAGCCTCTTGTCTAACTATTAGATTGCACTGAGTGTTAGGCCACTGATTGGAAGTTAACGACAACAGGACAGAGATCACATCCATTGTGATTCTCAAACGATTTGAGATTATGATGTTGATGTAGAGAGTCCAAATTTATTGGAGAGTGGAAACACGTCATTGCCATATGATTAGAAACACCTTAAGAGTTTTTAAACTGTATTCGATTTTAAGATTTGGGTTTGGGATTTTAGAACATATGAGTTTAAAGTCAAAGTTTTTGATGAAAATAAGTGAAAATACTTGTCGCCAAAAAAAATGTTACTTTTTTGAGTTTTGAAATTGAAAATTGTTTTTTTTTTTTGGACTGGGTAAAGATAATGACATCAGTTTTGATCATATTTTTATTTTAACTAAATATAAAAATGAACAAGAGCGAGACTATAATTTCGGTTATATTTTAAAAAATCTGACTCAAGATCTTACAAAAATGTTTAAGTTGAAATTTCAATTGAATATACATCGAAAACCATAACTGATTAATATCACATGAAGGCCTAATCAAGGGCTATAATGCAGTAAAAATTTTTGAAATTTAAGGAAAAACAAAAAATTGACCTGCGATTAAAAAATTTAATGTTGGAAGTACTTCAATTTACACCCGTATAACTCTGACCGTGGAGCCTCCATAAATTTAGTTGTCATTATATTAAATTTCATGCAAATCCATTTATCGATCCAAAATTACAAATTTCTTTCCAAAAATAATCGACTCAGCCCTACCGTGTATTGTGAGAAACTTCATTGAAATAAGATTTATCGTTCAGAAGTTTTTGTTTCCTTGCGATTTTTTTAAAGAAACACTGTGCAATGGGAGACATCAAAATGTTGCTAACCTCTGATTTGGAATCTGTTACCGGCATTTACAATGTTTATTGTTACCATATAAAGATATTTAGATACAACAAATAAAATCATGAACAAGTGGCAAACAAGGTAATCAGGTTACAAAATATTTTATTTTATTATTTACGTTGTAGAAAAGTAATATTAACAACACTTAACACAAAATGACATTGACATTGGTTGATAAAATGAATTGATAAAATGTAACAATGTTAACTTTTAATGTGAACATTTGAAGTCGAATAATTAAAATCTGTAATTAAAGGAATTCACTGCTCTCTGCCTTTCCCCTGACACTGTCCATTCTACTCTTTAAAAGAGTGATTGGTTTCTAGATTCTATCGATTATAATTCTTCATATGACAATTAATAAATGCACTATCGCTTATAAATAATGAGAATACTTCGACTATGTTGAATTTGTAACACCCTCCACCACAATCAACATTAAAATAATTGTTGTAGAATATTAAAAATAAGGGGATACCACTACCCCGTGCAGTATTCCAAAATAAGGAGTCTATAACATTTTGGTGAATTTATATTGCAAACATTTTTCACTTAAGGTCAATAATTATTTTATACCAAAACGATTTAGCCGATTAAAAATAGGTAATGTCTCAGGATGAAAACATATAATTAGGCAAAAATTTCAATAAACTCTGTCAATTATTCTAACATATCTATCTCGACACAGATTTTGATTATACCCTATACCCCCGTAAATGGTGGGGTATTGTGAGTTTATACCACAAGTATTCCGTTGTACTCAGAATCACTTCCTGAGTCGATTAAGCATATCTGTCCGGTCGATTGTCTATGTAAAACTTGTTCGCAAAGTTCAGGTCGCTGTTTTCTTAATTAAATTTTATTTGGCACAAGCTCGATGCCTATTCAAATAGGTTATGATCGGTTCATTATTTCAAATAGGTCCCGTACAAATATTCCTCCGAAATGTAATTTTTAGCCCATAAAATTTTAAATATAAAACAATTTAAACCAAATTTTGCAAAACTAATTCTTATTATATTCTAAAATGATGTGCCAAATTACTCGAGCATCGGTGTATTATTTATTATAGGAATATACAGTCATTTGAACACTGAATTTATTGAAATTTGGATATAATTAATATGTCCCAAATTTATTTTAAATCTGTTCATATCAATGAGATTTATGAGATTGAAATCCCATTTCATGAAGACATTTTTATGGTGAAATTTATACTTGGACCAATTTCATAAGAACTGATTCTGAGCCGATCGGCATATATAACATAGCAAGACCGTTCAAAAACTTTTTGGAAAATTTGGGATGGTAAATTTTGTGTCAACCGCCTTAATTTTTTTGTTAATTTTATTTAGCTTTATTATCACTGGAAGATCAATATATATACATCAACAGTTATAGTCAGATTTAAAAAGATATATTTGAAAATCGTCATGTATATTTCTTTAAATTCATATTAAGAATATGATCAGAACAAAACCTTATTCCGAAAACTTCGCATACATGAGAGCTATAGATAAATATGTGCATTGAAAGTTGTTGGATATATTCATGAAAACTGAATAACTCAATACTTAAGAATCTTATGAGCAAAAAAAGGGCCTAATATGGGAACTATAGTCAAATGTAAACCGAATTTTTAAATTTGTTATACAATTAATTCAAAGCCTTTACAGTAAATGACAATTACAGGAACAGTTAGAACGATTTGAATAGAGTGTAATTCCATATATTAAACAATCTTTTCCGGAATTGACCTATATGTGGAATCTAGGATTGATCCTACAACAAAGAAATAATTTCAATAATTTATCTTTAAAATTCCTAATAATATAATCATTTTGAGGGGTATCAATATATTACACATTTCCTTCTTTAGCTTATTATTCTACTGAACCGATTTTCGTGAATTTTGGCATGATATTAAACAGTATTTAAGAAAAATTAAAAAAAAAATTGTGATTAAATAAGTGGAAAAAAATACAAAAATAATTTCCTGGATTACTGGATTGTGCAGATATCGATTTATACCTTTTTACTGAACCAATATTACCGGTTTTAAATAGAAAACTGAAGAAGATTATAGACATGAGCTTGCCAAATTTTTTTTAATCTATTCATTGGCGTTGCCATACGCACATAGCCAAATCGATTCAGATTTTTATATGTTTATATACTTTATGGAGTCTTAGATTGTTTCCTTCATGGCGTTATGCTCGGAATGACAAAGTTAATATAAAAATATATTAAAATAATATTGGCAACCCTGTCTAAATATTTAATTTGTTTTAATTTCTGTTATCAAAACTTTGATTTCAAAAAGGTGTCAAGGGTATTTCAAAGAAAGTCAATAAAAATATAAAACGTGACAATTTTTGATAAGAATTAACAAATAAATTAATTAATTAGAATGTGATTTTTATTTTAATTATTTAAATTTTTTTTAATATTAATTATTAAATGAATAAATCACTCCCGGTTGAACTTTGTAGCGCCTATCAAAAATATTTTAAAAAATAGTTGGAATAAAATTAGATAAATTTTTGAAAAAAATGTTTGAAAAAAAAATGGCTTTAGGGAGGTAACTTTCTCACTGATTCGATTTCATCTCATATTTATTTTCAAGTATAAAAGAATAATGAGATGAAGAAATTACAAGAAATCGGTTTAACTCTTTTACACTTTACACTTTATATACAGATTATTTAGGTAATGTAATTTGATATCTTTAAAAACAATCCTATCAAGATTTCAGAATTTACATTGATCTTTAGAATAAAACATAAATCGTTCAAAACTTATTATAAAATCATTCAATACATATTATTCTTTATGTATCTTTTATTTCCAGCTTTATAGTCATAATTCAAAAGATGTAAGAGTGCCATATATTGGTTATGCCGAATTTTCAATACCCTTCACCACAAAATACGTTAAGTTCCATACATACACACACAAAGATGTATAAACATGATATAAATGTTTTTCTTAAATACAACACTGAATGACTCATAAATTAGTTTTATTTTTGGATATAACTTTTTTCTATTTAACCGATTTTTGATAATTTTTGGGATTGGTAATGGAAGTACATTTAGCTTAACATTATGGCAAATTTTTTATAAGAATTTGTCGATTTATAATTGACAATTTTACGATACAATTTTGCTTGTACTTAGAAGTTGTCTCAAGATATCGGTTTACATCATTTTATAAACGGAACCGATTTTGCTGGGTTTGAAGACAGATAGACAGATGAGGCATAGCTTAATCCATTCAGATTTTGATTTTAAGCATTAAAATTCTGAGATAATTCCTTCTTAGCGGTACACACGGATGGACAAAGATAATATACCCTTTTCACCATTGTGGTGATGGAGGGTATAAAAATAATTATTTTTCTGGAGGAGTGTTTTACCTCAACGATTGAAAACGATTTTAGAAATATTGTAAACTACAAGGCAAGCGAATCGCACCTGGAATAAAGCATTATTTCCAGTAATTATCAATAAATTTTTGTAATTGTCATAATGATATTTAAACCGCGATCCTTTATAAATTATAACAAGTTCGTTCACAAAATTAAAACAGCTTATTTACTATTCACTACTATTATTAGGAAGAAACTTAATTTTTTGAGTTAAGACGATTTTGCACAAATAACGCGAAATTCACCAGAAATCCAATTAATTTTCTTACATTTATAAAGTATTTTTTCTTGATCAATAATTAAATTATTAAAAATATTTATTATTCTATTGTTTTGTTTAAATAATTCTTTTGTTTTTATGTTAATTTATTCTAAAACACTTCGTTTTCCATTCAAAGTTCTACTACTTAATCACAGAAAAAATTATTTGTATTTCAGTTCAATATTATTAAATTATTTAGAGAATATTATAATCTTGTATTTTATGAAAACATATTAAAATAAACATATGCTAAAGTACAGTGAAGGATAAAAGTGAGCCACAACAATATTATTAATAACAGAAATGTATTAGGGGCGTAATCATAATATGACTGCATAGTGGTTTATACAAGACTGAGAAGAATTCTAGATAAAAGACACACAAATTCAATCCATGTAAAGAGGAGGGATGACTCTTGGTTGAAATCCTCCATTGAGACCCTTTATATTTGTAATAAAACTAATTTTCCTAGCTGGCATAGATGTTGCTGCCGAAAATCTAATATTTAATTAAACACGATCGGTTATTGATGGGCATGTGAATGAAGCTATTAACAATGTAACCGGGATAGTATTCCAATTACAATCACGGTTGCAAAATAAGGGATTAATATAACAAAAGTCATGGTCACGGCAAGTCTTGATAACAGCAAAACTTAGTATGAAAAGGTACACCTCTCTCTTTTGCTTTGGCTTATTTTTCAACTTTATTCTTGTATGTTTGGACAGCAAGGGAATGAAGGTTGTGGCTTACAGCTACGATGTTTTCATATGTGTAACGGTTTAGCATTTTGAAGGAATTAGTAACATCATGAGCAGAGGTATTGTATTTACTTAATAACTTGGGCAACATACTATGCCTAGGAGTTAATCCAAACAAATCTAAGCTGGTATTTGGACCAAGATCTACCGTGTTTATTTTACTGAAGAAATCCATTTTTCGAAGAGCGTGAAATATTCATGGAAACAAAAGTTCAATGTGTAGAACAACTGTATAATGAACCAAAATCAACTTGTTTTTAGAATCACTGATAAACATCGATCAGCACTCTTAATTGTTATTCTTTTAATAAATCTGAACTAATAAATCAAGCACAATTGTTAATTCTGAAAAATTATTTATATTGTTGTCAAGTTCCCAATTCCCAGATTTGGAATCAGCTTTTAATAAATAAAGTTTATTTATATTTATTTGACCAAATGTGTGTTTTTAAGATATTCGATTATCAACATTTTCCTTGCATGGAGGCTACCCCCTCCCCCAATTCTCCTTAATTTTTGTCTAGCAAATCAGTTCCTTGATAAAGTGGTTGTGTTTCAAATTTGTAAAATCTCACTGTTATAGTTCTTTTCGATATTTGATGATCAAAATTTGTTTGAATGGGGTTTTCCTCTCGCCCCTGATTCTATCCACCCAAAATTTTGACTTGGTAAAAGATGTTTCTGAAAAAGGTTATTGTTACCAAATTTGAGAATTCACAATGAAGCGGTTCTTTTAAATTATGGCAGCAAGGTACCTCTCCCCCTATCCGCCCAACATTTAGTCAAGTTAAAACAGTTTATTTGAAGAAATGATTGAACAAATTTGAAAATTCTCTGCTGTTATTAATTCTTTTAGATATCGATAAGCAATATTTGCTTGTATGGGTAGCCACTCTCTCCCCCATGATCCATATCGAATTTTCTGTATTAATATGTTTCTTCCGGGTATTATGGGGGATCATTTTTTGTGAATATTTCACCCAAAATCGGTTCCAGTATGTTTAGCTAATATAAGGTCCCAAACAAAAGACAAACAAACACAGATTCATTTTTTATGTTTTGTCATTCACTGTATCTGCATGAACTTATATTTTTTGTTTAGGATTCAGAATTGTTTTATATATATGATTTTTTTGTTTTTGTTCTATGAACAATTTCGTGTGATAAGCTTTTTGTAATCAGTTTTATATTATTTATTTGCGCATTTTTTAATGTATCAAAGAGTTCAAGCTCCCAACGACGATCCTCTGTGGAATTTTGAATTCTTATCAATCATCACCATTTACCAAAAGCTTCGCCTGAGACTCAAAAAAGGTTTTCTTTACCGAATAATTCTAAAATTGCGTCCCATAGAGCTTCCACAACATTACACGAACGAAGGGCGGACAACGGACGCGGAATACATGTTTGTTCACTAAAACACGTGATCGGTACACTTACAAGTGGTAATAGCGCTATTTTACTGTCTATATATGAAAATTAACACTCTCGGCTAAAATTATTTAAATCAAACTATTTCATGTCAAAGGTCATTTTAGAAAAAGATTCTTGTCATAAATTGCAAATTTCTTGTCTGTCAAAATTAATTATTTCAAGACAAAAAGAAAACAATTAGTAACAATTAAAACAACTACAATAAAAACTAATTGTTATAACAATTATTTAATTAATTGTTTTAATTAAATACTATAATTAAAATAATTTGTATAGTTAGTTGCTTCCACTATTATTAATTTATTAAGGGTTTTATTTTTAAATCACTTTAATCTCAATTCCTGACATTTCAATTGAAGCAGTTGAATATAAATTATTAATTTATTTAATTCTATTATTATTTAGATTTTGAAAATGTTAATATTTATTAAACATTTACATTGTTAATTTTGATAAATAGAATTTTTTTTGTACATTTTATTATTTGCTAATTAACTTTAGTTGTAATTTTTTAAATAAACATTTATTTGAAAGATTTTGAAAGGAAAAAAAATAAAAAATATTTCGAAATTCTTAATCATTATTTGTTTTAAAAATTTGTTTATTGTAAAAATCAAATAAAAAAGTTGTGAAAATTGGAAAATTAAAGAAAAAAATTTACTTTGAACTTTGGTTTCATTATTCATAAAACACTAAATAAATACTTATTTTATTTTGAAATTAATCTTCTATACATAAGGACTGAGATCGAAAAATTCTTAATACACGCAGTCAATTAAAAATTTTTATTCAAGTTATATTTGATTATTTTTTACATTAAGTTATGTCATCTGTTTAAAATGCGTACTAAAATTATTAAATATTTCCAACAAAATCCAACTTGGTCCTATAAAAAAGTTGACCAAGTATTTTAATTATTTGCCTTCAAACTGTTTTCAATCTTATTAAAAAATATCGAAAGAACTTCAGAAATTTGATTCAGATAGAAGGAATGGTCCTAATGATGTTTCTAAAGCCAAAAATAGAAAACATTTTCAAAAGAGTTCCCTACACATCCAATAGAAAAGCAGTACGGTTAACTCTGTGCTCGGGCTATGTGATACGACAACGTTAAGGCCAATGCAAACTTTTCGTATCAAATAGTCTGATACGTGCCGAATTTTCCTTTACTTATATAGAATTGTTAGTTTCTTTTAGCAACGGACTTAACATTTATAAATAGGCTTTCATCATACCAACGCTTGTAGAAGATGGAAAAAATTACAGCAATTACTTTAACCTTTATATAAGTCAACATAGATTCTCTAGAGCACCCAATCTGTTGCAAAATTTTATTCAGATCACGAGTGGTTTTCGCTTTCACTAAAATAAAAGTAGTATAAATACAAAAAGTTATTAAAACTCGGCTATTTATGGGCCGATATCGAAAATTTAACAAATCAAAATTCAGGAAAAAAATTAGCTATTTTTCTGCCATCACAATTTAGTCCAAATATCCCATAGAAAGTTTAAAATATCGGAAGATGCGTCTTTGTCTATCGTTTTCAAAACTGTATCCAACAACAACTACAAGGAAAATAAAGAATTGTTAATATCTCGCCTATTTATGAACCGATTGGAAAATCAGTTTGATATACATATCATATATGTCATCTATAAATCGGCTTCTTAAACTTGATTTAAGCCGACACACGGATGTACAGACGGACATAGCTCTATAATTTTTGTTTTTCATATACTTTTGAGGGTCTAAGTCGAAATTTGTGGAAAAAACAAACGGAATGACAAACTTATATGTACAATTCTATCGAAGTCCAGTTTTCTTAAAAAAGAATTTTGTTGCATAATTAATTACGAAACATGTGTTCTGGCAGATTTTCGCAACTTCGTATTCAAAAATTTTATATTTCTGATGCTCGAGGCATCGTTGAAGATAAGTTAAGGACCCAATAGCAATCAGGATTTCCCAAACGAAGGCAATCATAAATATCAAAATTTACATCAAGGAATGTTTACAAAATAGACTGCTTCCATTCATAAGGCTTCATAATTACTTTTTATCAGACTTGTCATCCTGTAACTTGGTTAACAATTTCCGAAAAAAGG
>PYHX02000158.1:67360188-67392275 GCA_004302925.2 Cochliomyia hominivorax | reverse complement strand
AATCCCAGACAACGGTAAACGAATACCTCTGCGATGCCTCAACATTAACCAATCCGTAAAAGCGAGACGCAAAACTCTCGAAGGCAAGCAAATAAAGTACAGCCTGACCGTTTTTAAGGATAACGATGATGACGCGATAGGTGTTTACCTACCCAGAGATGATCTATAACCTATAAATATGTTTCGATATTCGTAAAATATTTAAGAGAGTTAGAAAAGAATTATGATGAATTTCAATAGAATCGGTTGACATTTAAGTGTAGTATATCTTAAATATGTTCTCCAGTTAGGAGCCCAAAACCAACAAGGACAAATATTTATTCGTCAAATTACTCACAAATCGTTATTCCGGAAAGGGGCCTAATATGGGAACTGAGTTAAGTATTGGTTGCAGCATAATAATTTTTCAGAGGTTTATCGACTATAAAGTAATAATGTTAGATATGCTTAACTTAAGCAGTTTAGTTTTTTAGAACTTTAACTGAAAACACTGCTGTCCGTTATTTACCCCTAACCATCATTATCACTTCATAACATTTAAATAACCGCCAAATCCCATTTCCTTAACTTATCATTCACTTACCAAAATTTCCCTCATTAAATATACAAAATAGCCATAACATTTAAAGAGCTGTTTATGGACCAATTAAATTTAAATTAACTTTATCTGTAAAGTAACACTTTTGTGGGCGGTAGAGACAACAAATAAAGTTTAAATAAACCTGTAACTTTCAAATGACATTTGACAGGTCAAATTGTAATTACTGACTTAAAAATACCCAACAAAGAACGCAAATGAGTTTACAAAAAAAAACAAGCAGTAAAAGTGATACCAAAATAAAGTCACCCTAAGTGACTTGAGTTCAAAACCTCCCTTAAATTAAATTCAATTTGAAATTTTATTAAAGAAACATTCAAAAAAACAGAGGAAGTGAAAATTATCATTATAAAAGTGAAATTATGAAAAAAGGGGGAAATGGGAAATATCAAGGATTTTATTTAATAAATATTGTCCAATAACAAATTCCAGTTATTAAAGATTATGATAAGGAAATGAAAATAATATATATAATCTGCTTTATGTTCTCAAACTAAAAAAATGGATTTGGGATAAAAAAAATATATAAATTCTATATAATTTGATATTTAAACAAAAAAACATACGATTTGTTATGGTTTGTAAATTTTATATATTTGTATGGGTGTGAGTGGCTGGCCACATAAGTGTTGTCTGTGTTTAATATGGTCAAACGGAAGTGAGACCATATTGATTTTATTGTTTTAATATGCAAAAAAAACAACACACATATAGAAATAAAACAAAACCAAAATACTTATATATGTGTATGTAAATGATTTAGTAGGTGTTGTTGTTTTCAACATTAGAATATTTTAAGATATTTCAAAGATACAACGATATTTAATAAAAAAATGTTTTCTTTAAATTCGAAATGATGTTAAATTGGGTGCGTAACAAATAATAAAAATAATAATAATTTAACTGCATAAAGTTAAGATCGTTGCAGATGCCAACAACTCATAAATATATCTACAGTTTTGAAAATAAGGATGAACATATTTCAAAGGATATAAAATATATGTATTAGAGTTGCCCAATATATATGAAAAACATAACACCAGTGTAGGTGGTTGGGGTATTATGCGTTTGTACTGTAACATAAAACTTTCTGAGTTTTTTAACGGTATCTGCCTGTTCGTCAGTCTGTCTGTCTATCCGACTGTTGCTCCAAGAAAACATTGTTAACAATATATAGGTTGCAATTTTTTGAGATATCTAGATGAAATTTGGTACATTTTACTATTTTGGACCAAGGAAGAAGGCTATTAAAATTTGCCATGTTTGGCCCAATATTTCAGGTATCTTCCATACCAATGTCCTCTTGAAATTAAGTTTCAGTCTCAAAAAAAGTCCTAAATATAAAGCGATAAGTATGTACCATATGAAAATTATTTCTCATGGGTCTCATACAATCCCACATTCCAAATATCACTTTGATGGACAAAATTCTCACAAATATGTTGGTATTGTTAAATAAGCGAAGTCATAGTAGACTCGACTGATGTAGTTCAGACGATTCTAGGAACGACTTGTAGTATTCACGAGTCTTAAAGA
Source organism: Cochliomyia hominivorax (assembly GCA_004302925.2). NCBI lineage: Eukaryota > Metazoa > Arthropoda > Insecta > Diptera > Calliphoridae > Cochliomyia > Cochliomyia hominivorax. The sequence continues at coordinate 67,390,141 of PYHX02000158.1, read as the reverse complement.
AGAACGCTATAAATTCACCTTTTCCCGTGGGTTATTATATTCAATGTATACTCACATTGTAGGGATTAAGTGGGATAATTTGCTTTCCAATGCTGCCCACACCAATTCCTTGATTTCCAATATTATTTGGTAAACAGTTAAAGAATCGCTTTAAAATATTGGCAGGCGAATTGAAAGGTCGGTTTCCAATATTGGCTGATATGCGGTTGGAAAATCAGTTTTTAAAAAAATTCTTACTAACGGTTCACGAATCGATTTCCATTACTGCCAGGCGGATGGTTGAAGAATATATTAAAAGGCTTCTATAGGGTCGTTCAATATATTATTTAAATATATATTTTTTAATCACTCTCTTATCAAGAGAATTGTTTATTTTAGGTAAAAATTCCTTGTGATGCCAAAAATACTTATTACTTCTTGACTTCTCTCAAACTTCAATTCAGGTAGCATCCGTCTTTAACTTAGAGATTAAAACGCATGGAAATTGCTTTTCTTGCTCACCAAATTTGATGTTTTTGCACTTACTTTGCACATTCTTATGAAAGTGGTTCAAATTTTGTTGGTATGTCGCATATCTTAAACGATAGTAAACACTTATTGGCTAGAGAAACTTCAGTAATACTCTTGTCACTGAAAGGTTCGCTTATTTATATAATCCAGCACAAAGATGAATATGGGCTTGCATTACCATGAGTGATTGGAATATTTAAATACATAGTTATTGGTAATGATCGGTGTAGTATTTCGGTTAGATCCATTTAAATATCCTTCCGGAATGGGGTTTAGCTCCCACACACATTCTGTTCCGAAAATCACTTTAAATTTCATAAATTTCAAAAAAAATATTAGTGATTGGGATATAGCAGGTTTAAAATTTCACAACCAGAAAATACTCTACTAAATTTTGTAAGCATCGGTCCATAATTTTCCATAGTTCTTTTAAAATATCACTTTCGAAAATCATCTTAAATTGTTTTTGATAAGTGTTTTTTGTAAACACAAATCGAAGAATCAAATTCCATGCTGATTGATCCATAATTATTCATACATACATGACGTTGGGCATTATACTGTTAGTCAACCATTTGCGTTGAATGGTTTATACACATTTTTACTGAAATAAACCGAGAAGTTTTGAATTCTCGTAATTAACTATGATTATTCATTTTATCTTCTGATGTAGACCTTATCTCCTCATGCTTTTAGACTTTCTTGAGATCATTTTGCCTCCTTTCTTTACTACGATTGCCTGAATCTTGAGTTATGTTTATTTTGCTCGAAATAGGAGTTATATTGCAAAAGTTGATCACAACACTCTGAATGTTTGTTATAAAACCAAATAGTAGCATCATACATCTAATGGGCTCATGACCTAGATTCCACATTTAACTGTGCTATATTGATCTATACTCGGTTATAAATTCTATCAAATACCTCTTCTCTGGATAGGTTCTAGATCTATTTAATTCTTAAATAAAGACCCAATCAAAATTCAAATACAGAATACTCAATACAATAGGACTTTACCCTATATTGAACCTTAATTTGATTTGAGTTGAAATATCTGTCATAGTTAAATTAACATGAAAAACAGTTAATTTATCAAAGTAGTAAACGATAGAAGAACTTATTCGTTCTCACTACAATTGGATCTCCGCTTCCGAACGATCCGAGTAATACTCGTCCAAAAATGTTCAACTCAGCGAAAACTGTATCAGTCGGAAGTTCTTTCCCAGGAAGGAACAACCAAACTGTTACAACAACAAACGAACAATTAAAAAAATGGTTTAGTCCCAAAGCAACATTTTATCCTTTAATTCCCAAATATTGAATTTCCCTTCAAAAATCATTACACATAAAGAATAAAGTCCAACTTATTGTCTGGTCAGAAAGGAAATGCACAAAGTTTTTAGACCGTAACAAATTTTTTTATTGAATTGTTGTATCGCCCTCTTTCTAGGAAGAAACTAAAAACACTGATACACACACTCATACAATACAAATACAAAGAAGAAACTTAATAAACGTATGGCGTTGATGAAACGGAAATATAAGTAAAAAAAAGCAAATTGTTCACTATAAAATAAAAAAAATACAATACAGACAAAACCATCTTTAATACTCATACCATTACAAAAAACATATATTCATACACACACACATATGTATCTGTGTATATTTAAGTGAGTATGACACATATTGTTTTTATATTATTTTATTGCCATACATTTGTGGGCCACTAATTTTCATATGACAACCAAAAAACTCACATAACTGGACGTTCATCTTCCGGTTTTAGACACACACACTAAACACACTAACGTTTTTAGTATATAAAACATATATCTTTTAACTGTAATTCTCTAACAGATATTGACAATAAAAATTGATTCTGATTGCCATTCTTGTCTTTTTTTTGCTTTGTATTTGTCCGGGGCTGTTGGGGAGCTGGAGGTACTAAATGTTTTTGATCGTAATAAAAAACGCCAATTTGGCGATTAAGAGACAGATTAAAAAATTTATTGCAAAAATATTTATGGACTTTTTTTTAGTTATGCTCGTATAAAAACGGAACGGATTTTTTTTCAAATAAGGGTCAGTTTAATAAGGCATATTAGTAGACAGACTGGAACTGTTTTATTTTTTTGGAGAGGGGGAGGGGGTAGAATATTAGCAACAGCATTAAAGAACGTATGTTATTTTTGTTGTTTTCTTAGTTTGTGTCAAACAAATCAGTTGTTTCTCTGTTTTCAATGATTTAATGCTGCATATGTCGTTATTTATGGTCACTTGCCGATTATTTTTTGTTTAATCTCCCTTTTGTTTTCTTCATTATCATTTGTTGTCTTTTATTATTGATATAATTTGAATAATGTTTCCTTATATTTGACAGGGTTAAGATTAATGGAAAAGGTTTTATGCCAAAACTGGTTTTGGAAATAATTCCATAATTTTGGAACTAGAGTTCATTTGTAATAAAAATTCTCATGAATATAATTAAGATATTTTCCAATTAACTTGGAGCAGCACTACTTACCAGCGGTTCCAGGGGAAGGGCACTGGGCTTCCAAAGTCGACTATAAAAATTCTTTCGAAAATCCCCAATATTTGTTTAGGATTTAATTAATTAAAAAATACGAATAGATTATCCTTAGAAATATGTGTTCGGAACCATGGCCTTGAATAGTTAGCATTTACTGCTCTATGTTTGATAATATATATCAATGTTTTGAGAGAAAGAGAGAGAGACAATTATTTTTTTCAATTCGTTATAAATTATCTTATTCCTTTTTGTTCGAACAAAAATTTAAGATTTGCCAACTACAGAGAATCCTGCCCGAACCATAAAACTACCACCGTCGAAATTACATTTTGTCATCCGAACATCGCTTGATCCAAAATCATTCTAATGACATAAGGATTGAGACAAGACAGTGTAAATTATTTTTTTTTTCGTCAAAGAAAATTATTTTTTTCCGCTCCACTCGAATTTAAGACGATTTCCTTTAGCGTTCGATGTTAAATCAAAAATCAGTCAAAAAGGACATTATAAAATTGTCAATTGCTCGTCATATAAATCTATTTATATATAAACATTATAGACAGCTAAACTACTGGATCGATTTTGCTGAAATTTTTTACTAAATGATCCCCATATACCAAAACATAACCAAAGGGAAAGGTCCCCTTGTACAATAAAATATTGATTGTCGGGTATCTAAATAAACATACAACAAGAAGTTTCAATAACTTTTTCAAGGAACTGTTTTACTGGTAAAAATGTGGGAAGGGTAGGATCAAGGGAAAAGGTAACTCTCATCCAAAATATATTGACCATTGAATATCTAAAGTACTATAACGGATTTTCAAATCGACCCCAACAATTTCTAAAGAATTTGTTTTACCAATCAAAATATAGGACGGCTGGGATCAAGGGAAAAGGTACTCCCATACAAAGAAAATATTAGGTATCGAATTTAAAAAGAACTTTAAAAGCGGTAGTATTCAGTTGATTCTAATTTCTTTCACAAGGTTTTTTGTTTTTGGCCAAAATGTAAAAAAAGGGGTACCATCCATTTTTAAGGGTGGAAAATCGCACCGGTTATTAGCTAGTTAACTATAAAATGAAATATTACAGTGTTTATATGCAAAACTTTTACGAAAGTTCTTTTCTTGAACTTAGAGGTTGTTTCAGATAAACGGTCTATATGTTTCAATAAACTGAACCGATCATGCTGGTTTTCAACAATATCAAATACTTGTCTAAAATTTGGTTTGATGCAAAGTAATATATTTTATGGCATCTAAGATGATTCTTTTTTGAAATTTGGAAGAGAAAAATAAAGGATTTTTTAAAATCTGTTCCAATCACTTCTTTAAAAATTACAGTTTTTCCCGAAAATATTAAAAGTTGATAAGGCTGGATTAAAAGTTACAGACAAATTGTTAAAACACTGAACTATTTTGGTACAGTCAATTTCAATTTAACTTACTTAACCAAGTATAATATTTATTTTTATAGTAATTTTAATACCAGAACCACTTCTGAAAGAAAAAATTATAATTCTCCCAGAAAAAATACGATAGACCATTTAAACCCCTTAGTAATGTAAGCTGTTGTAATTCGAAGAAAAACTTAAATGATTCGGAATAAATATTTTACCAAAAAAAAAAAAAAAAGATTCTAATAATTTGAATCAAATTAAAATAAAGAAATATAAACAAAGGAAAGCAACAACAAAAACCAATAATAACAATATAAAGAATAAGAACAAACAAAAATCGTAGAAGAAGGAAAATAAACAAAGAATAAGAAACCACAAAAATATCTGACCTCATAAGTAGTATCGAGGGAATTTCTGATTATTTTCATAGTTGTTGTTATTGTTATTACTGCTAATGTTTTTGTTATAGTTGTTTCTGTTACGGTTGTTGTTGTTATATCAATTTATTAAGAAAAGAACCATAACGAATGTTTTGACTAGAAAATCTATAAAAAAAGAAGAACTTAAGTAGAACATCAAGATACGAATATTTAATTTGAAATGACAAGAGAATCGAAACAAAATTATACTTAAACTAAAAAGATTTAGCAATAATAACACACATACACACACATACATTCATACAAACACATACAAAGAAATATTTGTAAACAAAAGATTTATATTATATATTGATACAAACATACACACATATATATATATATATATATATATACATCTGTATTTGTAGAAATCAATACAAAACCACCAACTAATAAATTCGGATTAAACGAATACAAAACTAAACTAAATAGTTTTAACGTCCTTGAACATTTTATGTGTGTGTTAGTATTTATTTGTCTTTATATTTGTATGGCAGTGTGGGTGTGTTTACAAAAAATTGAAATAGGACGATTTGAACTGTGAGATCTTAAATTTATGTTGAATTTTCCAAACTTTTAAAATCTTTAATAAAATAATATAGAAAATGTGTATATATGTATGATGTATGTATTTATGTATGTATTTATGTATGTATGTATGTATGTATGTATGTATGTATGTATGTATGTATGTATGTATGCATGTGTGTTTGTGTGTATGTAACGTAACAAAGATAACATTGATCGAATATATAAAGAACTATAACAACTAGAGTTCTCTCATTTGGTCCCAATACCTTTTCAAGAAACTGTTTTACTGGACAACACATAGGACGGATAAGACCAGGGTGAGGAATATTTAAAGAACTATAACAGCGAAAGTTTTCAAATTAGGCCCTTGTCACTTTCTCAAAGCTTGGTTTTACAAGACAAAACGTAGAACGAATAAAACCAGATCCCATACAAATCAAGTTTAAATTACTAATAATCTATTTGCTTCGTATACAACACTAATGTTTGCAACGCCCTAATTTATTTTACAAAACGAAGTTTGCCGGGTCCGTTAGTCTTTAATAAAATTCTGTTTAAATAAAAATTTTATATTTGTTTTCAAAAAATTTCATTAAAAAATTCAATCTTATAAGTTTTTTTATTCCATACCATATCAATGAGATTTCTGAAACTATCGGGTCTAACTTACGAGGTCTTTGTGATTAAAGTGATTTAACAATCTGAGTTAATTTTCTCATGCATTTTATACCTGAAGAAAGTTTATTAACTTAATTAATTTTATGAAACTTAGCAGGAATCATTTTAGACCCCATATAGCAAGGAATGAGATCGAAAAATTCTTAATGTACATATAAATTGATAAAAACGAAATCACTAAACTACAGTTTTGCTTTTTTATTTGATTGAAATTATTATTACAATTTACAAAAATATATATTATTATAGTTTTAATCACTAGAGATGGAATTTTGAACCTTTTAAGGAAGTCCTTGCATTAAATTTTTAGAGCTTTCTGTCACCTTGTTAGAACAGGTAGTTCACCTCCGTTTAAAATCTACCACACATTTTTATGCTCTTCAATTGTCTTTAAACAAGAGCCAAGATCACAATTATACATAATTCTTCATTATGCCAAATAACATCCAATTCGGATCCGTAAATATGTATAACAAATTTGATGTGTATGGTACCATATTTTTTCTATATATTCTCACATATAAAAACCCTTTACGCAAGTTTATTACATTGTACAGTATTTCAAATGAAATGGAAATAAATATGTAACTTACGAACAGTGAGCCCAATTTTAATGAAATTTCACATAGTCACGGTGTAGGCGAGCTTAAGTTATGAGTTTGGACATTGTGTACCCAACGAGGGTCGGTCCACAGGATCCCAAAGTTGGTTACCTTGGCTAATAAAAATATCCAGATTCCTTATATTTAATGATTTTTATGTGAATGGGTTCTGCTAGTTAAGATCTATTAAAATCCTTGCCGTTCGGAGTTACAGATTTATCTCCATTTCAAAATTCATTTGAAACACTTTGCATTGTTAAAAATTAACAAATTTTAATATTGAAATTCGGTGAAATTATTCCCAACTGTCCTTGATATGTAACATATTTGAAGAATATCATATTTTGCTAAGGTCTCATATAAGACCCCTTTTATAAAACCCTTTCTATTAAATACTTCGGAGACGGATCAAAGTGTTGATGTCCTAGACCTCTAATAAATAGTTTTCTCACTGCAATATACAATTCTACACTGCGAATAATTTGAAATTTCATCAACGAATACGACAGCAACACTTTTCACCACATCGACCAAAGATTCCTTCTTTGTTTAGGCATTATAGTCGATAATAAGGTCCTTACGGTACTAGCTTAAGAAACCTCATTGCGTTCATATAGAAAAAGTGAGCTGAGTGATATGCAGTGGAAAAATATTCAAGGTTAGAAAAAATGCAGCCTTATGAATATCACCTTTATACTGCATGTGGTCAAGGACTATATGATAAACTTCATTTGTTAAACGGCCAGTCAATTCTAAATCTCTCAGTCCTGAGGATCTATGCACTCACTCAATAATGGCGGTTTGATTTCTAGTCGGAGTTAAATCAGAATACGAAACAATTTAACTAACCACGTTGTTGTTTTCTGCAGCTGCTAAACTGACATTAAACGTCTCTCGAGTTTAGTTTATTATGACCCAATTTTCCTTAGATCCAAATGTAGAGGAGATTTCTTATTTATTTCAAAATTAAATCCTCAAGTTAAAGCAAAATTTCTCTAAAGACCAACAAAAGAAATTGAAAAGATTTAAAGTCACTTCACTTGTTTTGGCCAGATACTTGTAAAAGAAATAGAATCTGACAGCCTAAATTGTGTTTAAATGTAGAATAAGAAATGGGGAATGAGTTAAATATTGATTGGAATCAATATACGGGTGGAATACTTATATTGGGAGGAAAATGTCTATTGTAGAGATTTAAATTAAACTTTTTGTAGAAATATTTAGGCGAAACAAAACACAAAGCAAAATATAGTAAAGACGAGACAAAACATAAAACTGGCATGTATCAATTCAAACATACACTGATATGCCTGCGATGCAAACGAGAGATGCAGATTCATAACTTTATAAATGGTACTTTTTGGTCTTTAAATGTACCAGCATATAGAATATGTGCATTTGAGATGATTTTCAGAAGTGATGGTCATATGAGAGCAAAAGGAAATTATGGACCGATTCTAGTCAAATTTTGAAAGGTTTTCCTTGCTGACAAAATTAAATTAAAATTATCACAGTGTTAAAATTTTTTGAGATTTTTACACTCTAAAGTGATTTTTGGAAAGGGTATCATTTGTGAATTGATTTTCTGGCCTACAGAAAATGTGATCAATTCCAATAACCTTTGGCCTTGGACCAAAATAACGATAATATAACAAATTTTATCAAGATATATTTCATAATCTTAACCAGACGATCTGACTGTTTAAATCGATCTGATCCTTATACTTTAAAGTTTGCTATAAAAAAGACCACTTTGTTCTACGTCAGTGTAAGGAATATTTATTTTAGCGATTTAAAAAAAATTTCTCACATCACAGGAAACCAACTTTGAAGGTTCACCTTTTATCTCCTGGACTCATAATGAACTTGTGCTGCCAAATTAGTTGTAAAACAATACAAGAATAAAATAAAAGTATTAATAGCTTAAAACCGATTCCGGATTGGATCCTTCAATGTGAACTGTAGAGAAACACGGAATGCTGTTCCTTAAATTCTCCATTCATATTTAAGCCAACTCAAAAAGAAGTGTTGCCGAATGATATTGAAATACATTAATATTAATAAATTAGCTGAAGAAAATTAGTTAATTAATCTATAGAATGGTTCCATATTTAAGAACCTTTTAAATCAAAAACCTATTCCTATAAGGGGCCCTGTACTGGGAATATAATTAAAAATTTGTGACGACTTTAAAAAACATTTGTTTATATTCAATAGTTTTATTAGTTAAAAAAAACTGTTCCGGGAAGGGGACCATGATGAGATATAGTTTCAGTAATCAGATTGCGTTCATATTAATTATGCGATTTGTCTGCTCTAGCAAGTTCTAGGATGATGGGGCTGTCATGTCCTCCTTGTTGTAGTGAAGAGGTAGGGAACGTTACTAATCGTTGAGATTCCTCAATTTTTCCAAATTCATGACCTTCCTGTCATATCGCTTTTTTTAGAGAGCGGCAGGGTTTCTTTGACAGGGTGAAACCACTTTTATTTATTTTAAATTTAAAAAAACATAATGAAGAATTATTTTTTCATTTAACCTCCATTAATATTCATTTTGTCCTTCATCAGGAATGTTCAAGTTTGTAAAGCCCATAATTGTGAGGTTGTCACTAACATTTTTTCTACTGATCCGATTTGCCGATATTGAATAACAAACTGGAGAGGACTATAATTAACATTCAAGGTAAATATCGTTGGAATAAAAATATCATGAAGGTGAGAACATTTCCAATAGATGGGCAGGTAGGCGGACTTAAGTAAATTTACATTATGAGGTCTAAGATGATTCCTTCTAGGTATTACACGCGGAATGTCAAAGTTAATATATCCTCTTCTCCACTTGTGGTAGTACAAAATTTTATGCAATGGACATATTTCCAAATGCCCTTGACCCATTCCGTTCAAAAATTTATTTAAAATTTGCATTGCATGGGAGCTACCTCTTCTCTTGATCCTAACCGTCCTACATTTTTGTTCAGTAAAACTGAATTTTCGCTGTTAAAATTCTTAAGATATTCAATAATCATTATTTGCTTTGTATGGGAAGATCTCTCCCCCTGGTCCTATCCCTCCCACACATTGGCCAGTAAAAAAGATCGTTGGGTTAGAAATTGGGACCAATTTGAATGAAAAATTGATTGTTTTTAGTGTTTTGAAGATATTCGATTCAACATTTTCTTTGTATGGAGGCTATCACCACCCCTGCTACTATCCGTTCTTCATCTTGTCTAGTGAAACAGTTCCTTGATAAAATGGTTGGAACCAAATTTGAAAATTCTCGCAGTTTTAGTTATTTATACATACGATGATCAAAATTTACTTCGATGGGAGCTACCTCTCCGCCTGATTCTATCCGCCACAAATTTTAAAAACCCTCGATGAAGTCGTTCTTTAGATATTCGATGATCAATATTCTCTTTGTATGGGAGTTACCAGTTCGGGTACATGGGGTTTATTCTGTAAAAATTTCAGCAAAATCGGTCCAATAATTTAGCTATTTATACATTCCAAACAAATAAACAGACAAACCAACACAAATTCATTTTTATATATTAAGATTGTGTACTTGACTTTTGATAATATGAACGATATTGAATCCAATTGTACCAAAAGTTCACATCCCTAAATCGCAAACATGCCAACATTTATGAATGTTTGTATGTATGTGTTTATACATCCTTATTTTGTGTATGTATTTACATTTGTCTTCATTTATTTGTATGTTTTTATTTAATATGACTCAATTGAAGCTTGTAAAAATTAAATTGAACACAATCGAATTATGTTTCTTTTCTAAATATCTACCTTCATATTGTCGTTATACCCTCTGACAGTAATACATACTTATTTCGGCTTTTGATTATATTTATTGTATGTGTGTCTGTCTGTATGTCTATGTGTTTATGCTCCATTTGTTTTTGTTATGTGGGTTTCGTTGTAGGTGGTATTCCTGTGTTGTTATTGTTAAGAATCTGAAATTTTCGTCCTTTTTTTTGGTTTTTTGTTTTTACTCATTCAAACTCATGTGATTCGATTTGCAAAATGTTTTGTGGTTTGATTAGTAACGTATTTAATAAGGTGGAGGGGAGGGGTTTGGTATTGTATTAAATTTTATCGCTTGTCGTATGTTTAAGTTTTGCAATCTTTTTTGTTTTATTAAATTATTTTGATTTTATTTATTGCAATTTTGACAGATGATTTATCATTGGGACTACCTGATTTCAAACTGTGATTACTGTTATAGTAGAGAAATAAATCTTAAATGAAAACAAGTAAAAGTTATAGTCGGTCAAGCCCGACTATTTAATACCCTAAACACATTGTAGGTTATTAATGGTCGCTATCAAAAATTAATGGTCGACCCTCGTATAAATATATTTTCTAATTTGTGTTTAAGAATACAGTATGTTATGGTACTAATATATATCTATGATGTGTGCGCTATTAAAGGATTTCGTCTAGGGTGATAATACGGGAGCTAGATGACCCTCGTAAAATTTCGTAAAACGACTTTTGCTTATATTTATCTTAATTTGACCAATTCTTATCAAAATACTTGCGTATATATGAGATTTAAACACTTCAAAGTGTTATTTTTAAGTGGAGTTATATGGGACCTATAAGAAGTAATGGATATAATAATGATCTTCGTATAATATTATTAGATCTGTTTGGGTTAAATTTTCAAATCTTTTTATATTCAGAACTTTTATGACCTTAAAACTCCATTCCGGGAGAAACATTTGTATGGGGCTAGTTAAAAAAATGGAACCACTAATTTCAATATATATCGTCCTTTGGCAAAAATAATGACACATGCCAAGTTTCATCGAGGTATTTCAAAAATTTCGACCTGCATTTTGTTCTCAATGTTTACATGGACAGCCAGCCAGACGGACATCGTTAAATCATGTCAGAAAGTGATTCTGAGTTGAACGGTATACTAAAAAGTGGTGGTAGCAATATGTTTAAATTTGGATGGATTGACTTACATGAAATTTGACATAATTATAGCAGAAAAGTGTATCTTCGTGAGTTTGGACCCCATAGATTGATATTATACTACGAATAGGTCAAATTAGGATAAAAAGAAGCAAAAATCAATATGCGATGATGTCGGTCCGTTTGGTTTTGGCTTGTATACATTATAAAAATATGATATATCATCTCAATACTGACTTTGTTGGACTTATGCAATTTATGTAATATTGTAAATTGTACTAAATTATCTTCATTTCTGTGACTTTTACGAACATGACCACTTTTAGTATTATTCGTCCTTGGGCCAAAATTAAAGAAAGTCAAGACATCTCACAGATTGCGACCTTTATTTCTGTGAGTTTTATGTACTAGCTTGAATATTTGACCGAACATGACCGTTTTCAGTAGGCTTCGTCATTGGACCAAAATTATACAAATTTAAGATTTTTCACAAATTGTGACTTGTAAGGTGTTAATAACAATCATATGGACAGTTAAATCGTTAATTCGACTCAAAATGTGAATCTGGGTCGAGTGGTGTACTGAAAAGTGTAAAAGTGCAAAACTATTTTATCCGTTTATCACAAACATCAACATAAACGTATAATACGCTAAGCACCTTAAGTGGGAATAATTATTGGGAACATATCCCAATATAATAGAATTTTAACATGTTCCGATCCAATTATGTCTAGTAGGGGAAAAAGTATGAGTTTTTTTATAAATGAGTGCAGTTGCCTTATATACTCAATTTAAAGTGCATAAATCTGAATTAAATATTAATATTGTAATAATATTCCACCCATTCAAGGTACATTCCAAAAAATATTGAACCAATTTTTATAAAATATCGGTACATAATTTCCCTATAACCCCCATATAACTTCCACTAGGAATCACCTCAAATGGCATAAATCTGTTATAAAAGTGAGTATCATGATAATAATTTCAATTAATGAATTCAAATTCTACGAGGGTAGAAATACAATTAATCAATTTCTTTTAATTCTGTTAATATTCTCCAAATTGATTATATTAGGGCTCTTTGCATTTATTTTGATAGGCAACTTACATCGCACCCTCATTAAGAAATGAAGAATATTCATATAAAGTATTGACTATAAAACCATTCCGAATAAAACTAATACATCTACAGATGTTTTACTTCAATTCCATTAGTATACGAAAGATATAGAGTAAGACCGCATAACAGATCAACAGTCATGCAAACAGGTACAATCTTTTGCCGGGAAAAACCTAACTCGCCCCAAAGAGGCCAATTAAATAACGCGTCTTATATAAGAAATAATTAGTGCCACACAACAGGTCATTTTCCTAAGTTTGAAATCAATGGAATAAAATCAAAAGCAAGAAAATTGGGTCACATGTCAGATGTAATGCTTGAACTCTACAATGATATTTTTCGGACCAAATATTTTTAATATGCTCACACAAAACTAAAGCATAGTATAACCCTGTCATTTTTTAGACAACGACGATACCTTATTTCTCTTGCAAACAAGATGTCGATACAGTTGCCCGTTTCCATGATGTAATCCGTGGATTATCTTTTTTCTGTTCTCTCTTACAATTAGTCACAATATGTTGTCTGGACTAAATTGCAAATCTTCTGTCGGCTGATGTAACAATGCATCTGAAAAGGCACCATGAAATAAATACCAAATGGAATAAGTCCCAACAGAGAACATGAAACAATTCCCATTTTTCCCCAATTTTGTATTACATTATGAATTATTATCCAATAGATTGGTAGTTATTTCATTACTTCGCCTTGGAAAACTTTTTTCTCGGCAGGAACTAAGGGACTTTCTTCAATGTTTAATTAAAAGGCCGGCTTCGCTTAATTACTTTCTCTGCGCGACAAACCTTTGGCTGGATTACAATATTTTCTCCTCTACGATATTTAGAAAGATGGCTCGCTAATCTGTGAAGTAAAGACCGACTTTATTATTTTCGTAAAGTGATTTCAAATGGACAAACACCTTTTTCGTTATATTAAGTTTAAATTCTATTTCAATCGAATCCGATGATTTAGGCTCTCTACTTGGTTCCAAGTAGTCACTTTAAATAACAATATGGAGACGCTTTTTTTAGAGAAACAGTCTTTCTAAATAGAAGTGAAAGTTTTTCAGTCGGGCGAAGCCGGTTTTTTAATGGTTTCCAAGTGGATATTTGGAATCATTGAACGATCATTCTATGTTTCTTTGCGAATCCTATGTTAGGATTATTTATGGAACGTTTGTGCTGATATTTGTAACATGCAGAAAAACGGTGTAACACCCACCTTTTAGTATATCGTTCGACTTAGAATTATTTTCTAATTCGATTTAAAGTTGTCCGTCATCTGTCTGTCTGTCTATTCGGCTGGCTGTCCATTTAAACGTTGTGTACTTGCAATTTTTGAAATATTTCGATGAAATTTGGTTCATGTTATTATTTTGGGACGATACCTTTTGAAATATTCGGTCCAATATTTTGGGTACCTCTCACACAAATGTACTCCCGGAATGGGGTTTTTAGCTCATAGAAGCCCTAAATGTAGAGGGATTTTAACAAAAATAAGTGTTGTGATGTTCTTAAATGATATGCCAAATTTTGCAAGAGTCGGTCCACTACTTTTCATAGGTCCCATACAAGATCCTTTTCTAAATATCACTTTGAAGGGCATTTATCTCAAATATATTTTGATATAGCAATAATTACAGGTCAAATAAATATAAATAAAATCAAAAATTGTTGTGCAAAATTATACGAGGCTCGGTTCATAATTTCTTTTTGGTGCACCCCAAAAAAATCATTTTAAAACTCCCAAATTTCACATAAATATTAGTTTCACCATAATATACTGCACACTTGAAAATAAACCAAAGAATAATATTATACGAGGGTCGTCCATTAATTTTTCGTAACTGCTATTTATAACCAACTAATACATTAAACTTCTATAGATTTTAACTTCTTTTCATTCCAGTTGGATATTTGTTCATTCTTTTTTGAAACTCATAATTGAGAATTATTTCTTATTCTCCGTTCCATTTGAGGTTGCAGTTCTTATTCCATTTTAGACTTATTTCGTGGTGCCTCTAAGATACTTAGTTTAAATTTTCTTTACCGTATTGAAAATATATAATGTAAGAGCTCTTAAGACCATTTGAGCCATAACAAATTTATAACACTTTACAAATGGTCTTATTTAACTATCGGAAAACAATCCTTTTCCGCTACAGAGTAACACCGAATTCATTTAACTATTTATCTCAAAAGCTTACCTACTGTCCATATGTTTAAATGGACCCTTTTTTAGTTAAAAAAGAGAAAGGAATTTCCATTTCTAACGGAGTTTTTAGGAATTATGATTTGATTAAAAATAATTATTTTTAAATAATAATTAAGTTTGTGTTCCAAATAACAAATAAATTAATCAATATCCAATTTATATGTTCAATATTTAAAATCACAATAAAAAAGGTGTAAAACTTCAGTTACATATATATTTCGAGATTAATTTATAAATATTCAAATTTAATTTATCAACTTCATCAAATTTATCATTGTCAAACATAAACTGACTGATATTTTCCATTAAGTATATGGACCATATACAACAACAATCCGACTAAAAATTTCCAAAAAGTAGGAACCCATTACAAAACTGGTATTAATGACAAATTTTGACTAAAACGGAAATCAACATTTTTTTGGTAAAACAAATTCCAACAGATTTTGCGCATAAAAATGTCCAACCAAAAAATAGAATTGAAAAAAAGTCCCCCAAATACTTATTATGAACTAGAAGAAGAATATAAAGCAATTGAAATTTTAAGCCTTTTTTTTTGCCACTCATAAAGAGGGATGTTGTCGGTACCGATATGAATACACAAACACACACTCACATAAATTGTTAATAAAAACAACAATTTATTAAAGAAGTCAATGGGACCTTTTTGGTTTTCAGATACAAAATTGTGATGGAGAATGGAAGAGTAAGAGTTTTTTTGTGTGTAGTTTTAGCATAAATTTATGTTTTGTGTGTGTGTGTGTGTGAGTAAATGTTGTGGTAATAAAAATAGCTACAACAAACAGCAACAACAAATGGGCGGAGCTGTTACAAATTAAACAAAAACCAACACAAACAAACAAACCTAAACATTTTATTACATTTATTTTAGAATCGGCAGTACGTAATAAACGCCCTCTTCTATAAACGAATTGCTTTCACAATTATAGCAACAACAACAACAATAACAGTTAGCAAATACAAATTACTTTATATGCATGTGTATATGTACTTTTATATACCGTTAAACTACCACTTTAGCAAGTAATAAAATATTATCTCTTCTCTCTCAGAATTTTATTGTAAATAAACAAATAAAATTGAAATGGGGGGAAATAAGTGTTATTGTGTGTGAGTGCAAAAAAAAAAGAGAGATTAAAAGGAATTTGAGAAGAAAAAGCTTTTTTCACAAAAAAAAAAAATCTTTTAAAAATGAAATTGAATAAGAGAACATTATTTTCTGCACAGTGACATGAAGTTTATTCAAAAAACTTATAAATTTTTGAATTTTATAATACAATATAAACAACTTAAGGATAGATAGAAAAAAATCGCTTTAGACTCTGATTTTAAGCAGTTTATCAGCTCCAGATTACTTCTAAAGCGGCATACTAAATCTGTCTTTTAAAAATGTCACATGCCTTTATGGGATTCAAATTTGGGAACTGCAACGGCAACCCAAAGACTTTGATCCCATTAGCTGATTACTAATCTTTGACCAACTTTGATGAACTCTTCTGGCCATCCATATATTTGTTTCTCAACATATCCAAAATGTCCCACAAAATAATACGGTTTTCGTTAGAAGCATTAAATACACTCTCCGAAAAACAGGTTAAAACCAAAACACCCCAACTTCTTGACTTTTTAGGCCTCAATGAGGTCTTGTTGCATGACATACTCCATATAAATTATACTGATTCACAACTTAAAAAAGATTCCTCCTTGGATTTTGCTAAAGATATGGATTGATCTATTAAAAAATAAAAATAGCGTTTTATTTAGTGGTGAATTTAAATTTAATCAATTCGAATGTCATTGAGTATGCTAAGTAAGTAGAATAAAGTAGGCCTCGGATGAAAGTAACCATTCTTTCAAACAGTTTACCTGTTGGTATTAGTTATAGTTTTTCTTATGATGGAAATTGAATCAAAAATGAACCGTTTTATTTTCAAGGGTATTTTGACCCCCATATGTTACACTGTGTCGAGCGAGAAAAATCACTTTGATGGATGCTTCAGCATTGTTATGGCCCGAAGCATTCATCAAAGTTGGTCATAGATTAGTTTTCAGCTAATAAGGTTCAAGTTTTGGGTTTGTCAACGTAGTTCCCGGATTTGAATCTCATACAGAATACGTTTGGCATTTTGAGAGTAAAAGAAAGTTAAAATCAGTCTGAGGCGATGCCTACATCTATTCTAACAATTATATTTAAAAATTTGTACCCAAAAATTTCTTTAACAATATTTGTATTATTTTTTTTCCAAGGAAATAGAAATCAATTGTTAATCCAACCGATCAAAAGTTAGTTACCAAGCATTGATGAGCGACCCTCGTATAAATGTGTTTTCTAATTTATGGTTAGGAGTGCAGTATATTATGATTTTTATATTTAAGTGGTATTAGTGCGTCTTAGGAGGATTTTTTTGGGGAGATTATACGGGAGCTAGAGGAAAATATTGACTTCTTTCCGACTATATCCGATATATGTTAATGACTCTGAGACATGATTGAAATTAATTTTCATTTATTTTTCTAATTAACTAATTTTTTCATTCTGGCTTGTAGCGGGATTAAATATGCCGAAAAAAGGAAGAAACGCTGCCAAATTGTATGATTGTCCCTGCCAATTAATTTCTCGTTCAGCTTTTAGTTTGTTATGTGTTGCCATATGATAAAACCATATATCGTCCAAAAGCATTTCGTTTTCCACGAAGTATTACATAATGACGCTTCCAAATAGTTATTCTTTGTTGACGCATCGGTTTAAAAAATGTTTATGGTTCATTCAATTGTCCTTGTTGTCAAATCTGCTGAGGTAAAAATGAACCTAAAGATGAGTTAACATTCGTTTTAGTCTGTTCAACCGACCACTCAGCCAATTGATATCACCAAGTATTCTCGAAAGTCTTTGCTTCAGCGATTAAGCCAATTGAACATTGTTAGCTTTAAGTGCACATCATTTATGTTCATATATTCATGAGTTTGCCAGGTACTCTGATATGCTATCGTGAACAAAATCAGATGGAATGAGCGAGTATGCATTCAGATCCTTAAATTCCATTAAAAATATGAGAAACTGTAGTTTAAACATTACAAACGGCCCTGAAGACCTTTAACGTGACAAAACCTTTTGTGAGGTACTTTTCTGTAACATACCCATAATAAGAACTGCATAACACAGAATGTTCCACGATTATATGATTCGTGGACCATTGTACTGACATAAGCACTGGTTGGCCATTATAGCTTGTGAATTCATATCAACTTTAATAAGATTTCTTTATATATGTGAGTTTAAGAAGCTTAAAACTTTTATGCGTTTGGACATTCATATAGAAGCAATCTGAAATATCGCACCGAACATGACCAGTATCATTAGGATTAATCCAATTTCATCAAGATATATGTAAAATTGCAACCTGTAGGGTATTTACATGTACATATAACAGTGAAAACTAACGAATAAACGAGCAGACATCGTTAAATTAACTCAAAAGTAATTTTGATTCGATTGCTGCAAGATGCAAGTTCATGGCCGAGAGAGAAACCATTAAGAGTATAGAAATGTGTGTATTTCTATTTCAGACCTGATGTTACTCTGTTTGTTTATGTCGTTGTATATTCGTTTGACCATCAATTCTTAACCAATTACAGGAGGAGTGACGAAATGCTAGATCAGCAAGTTCATAAAAAGAGAGTGGAACCACTATGAGAATAGAAACGTCATACACGTATTCAGAGCAGATATCACACTGACAGAGATCCAGCATCTTGTTCAATGAGCAAGTGAAAGTCGCCCAAAACAGTTCCGACTGTGGAAGATAAATATAACAACTTTTTTAGTGTTCAATTGTGTCCGATTTTCACAGCATTAAAAATATTGGAATATTTATTATTTTTTCCCAATTTCAAAGCATTTTTCAAAATTTTCACAAACCACTGTAACCTACAAAATTATATGTTAAACCACTGTGCCGTTTATTTCAAAAGCTTTTTCTCATTGCCTAAAGGGAATTTATTTCAACCTTTTCAAAAGCTTCAAATACAAAAACAAAAAACACAAACTTCTCTCAAAATGAGAGAACATGAAAACAAAAAACGCAAAAAAAAACACCGGCTTTAGCTTACAGAAGGGTAGTGCCTGACCCACTGTTGCTTCTAAGAAATTCATAAAACGGATGTTGGGACATGCTCAAATATATACATTACACTTGTTTGTGATGGTAGTAGTGGTGGTGGTGGTGGTGGTGTAATAGTGTAAATGTATTTTATGTTCAGCAAAATAACAAAACCAACAACATTAGCAGACTGCCAGACTGCCAAAGAATTCAATTCCAATAAGAACTGACAACGACGCGTGTCAAACAAACGAAAAAAGCAAACGGTTGTGAAACATAACGAACGAAATAGAAAATTTTCATACAAAAGCAAAAAATAAAATAAACGACGACTACAAGAACAACAACAACACACGTTGCAAATAACAGAAAAACGAAAAATAAAATGAAATAAAAACGAAAAAACGCGAAGCTCAGCGATATGACCAATATATACCTGGGAAAAAGTGCTTGACTCGGCCATTCTCAAGCAGACAGACGGACACCCATTTTTAAATTGAAAAAACACCGTTAGTCGTTACCGCCAACTCTTAAAAGACGGTTGCGATAAAAATAACTGTAATAAAAATTCTAACAAACGGAAATGAAATAAAAATAACAACAAAAATACTGTTAACGGTAAAATCAAATAAAAATTTTGAAAAGATTTGAGTTTGAAAATTAAATTTGAATAAGAAAAATATTTGAGAAATTAAAAATAAAACAGAAAATTCTGAAAGTTATGAAAACTAAATAATTCTTTGAAATCGAAATAAAATCAATTAAATAATTAATCAAATTAAATAATAAAAATTTGGAACAAGTGTTTCTGTTTATTGTTAATTAAAAAACAAATTTTGAATGTGAAAGTGTTTTGAAATTTATAAAAAATAAAAAAAAATAAAGAAACTAAAATTTTAATTCGCTGGCTACCATCACCCACCTTTATTATCCTTCAATGAAAATGGAGGATCCGAACCTCGCTGATCAGTATGTACAAGAATTTGTACTAGAACATTTGGAAGATGGCACTTCGGCTGTGGGCGTTAAACGTGAAGATCATAGTCCCATAGCAGCGGCAAAAATATCCTGGACCACTGAACCTTCAGCGGTGCCAGCTGAAGAGGATGAAACTGCCGTAGAGCCTTTAATAAAAATGAGGGCTTTTCCGCCCAATTGGTCACACATGGACGAAAGAAGACTGCAACCTTTATCACCGCCACCAGAAATTTACACCCATGGACCCATGGCGGGCCAGGCGATACTTGTTAATACTTCAGTACCCGGTGGTGTGCCCTCAACACCCCCTGAAACTCCTCCGGTAATAGGCTCTCCTACTGGCAGTACTTGTGCTCAAGTCTATTCTGGAGTTCCTAGTTCTCATTATGCCACTCATCATAGACCACCACCTCCTACTACAGGTTTGACACAAGAAATGATGTGGTTGCCAAACTCAATGAGATCAGATCCCCAACCATTGGACTTAAGGCCCTTGGCAGGTCCCTCACAAGACGAGGAATGGGAAAGACATCGTGAATATATGCAATCTGTTGCTGCGGCTAATCATCATAATCACTTAATACAAACACACCATCATCATCATTTCCAGACAATAGAACATCTAACACCCATAAATATGCACACCTCTACGTATCACAATGGCATCATCAGTAATGGCCAGGTCAATAATACCTCCTCGATAATACACTCGAATCCCAATCATGTTAGTAATCATGCTAACAATCGTCCCCATTCTGTTTGTTCTACAAGATCTTCTACCAATTCCCCGCGCACTTGTTCAGGACAATATTCCACCTCAAGTAATCTGGGTTTAGACGATTGTATTGACGACGATCTCTTAACTACTTTAACGGTAAGAGAATTAAACAAACGTCTTCATGGATGTCCTCGCGAAGAGGTAGTGCGTCTGAAACAAAAAAGACGTACCCTAAAAATCGTGGTTATGCCCAGAATTGTCGCTCGAAAAGACTGCAACAGCGTCATGAATTGGAAAAAACAAATCGTCAATTAAATCAAGATCTAAATCGCTTAAAATTGGAATATACACGTGTTTGCCAAGAGCGCGATCAATTAAGACAACGTTTACGTGGTACTGGTGGCTCCTCGTCCCAAAATATACCCGTTACCGGCACACCCTCAAGTGTAATAACCCTGAATGGTGGGGCGTCTGGTGGAGGTCTAAGTGGTGGCGGTGGTGCTGCCCATCAATTGAATACCGAAAATCAAAGTTCACCGGAATTTTATCTCTGACGTCAATTAGCCGCAGCTGCCAGTCATCATCATCAGCATCATTCTTCTTCGCATCATCATGCAGCACATAGTGCTGCTGCCCATCAGTGGTCATCATCTTCTTCAGCATCTGCAGCCTCACGTTATCATCAACATTTAGCGCAACAACAACAAACGCATGCATTACATCAACAACATTCTGCAATATTGCAGCAGCAGCAACAACAACAACAGCAGCTTCAAACATCCCAGCCAACGGTTGCAGCAGTGGCGACGGCGGTAAACTGAGTTAAGTTACATAAGTATACTGAGAGCTTTAAGATTAGAAAATTAGATTATTAATTAACTAATAAATTAATTAATTAATTTTTTAATCAAAATTATTATTATTTTGGAAATTTTTATTTTATTATTATTTTTTTTTCATTTAATTTTATTTCAAATGTAATTTAGTATTTTTTAAGTTAAATATTTTTCTATTATAAATAATTTTATTTAAAATAATAAAACAAAAATATTATTATGTTATTAAAAAAATCCAAAATTTCGTTATTGTTGGGCTACTGAAAGTTTATCGTCGAGATTCGAAGAGAGGAAACATTTTTTTGGGGGAAATCGGTGACTTTTTTACCGTTTTAAAATTTTCAATTATTAACATTTTAACATTTTAAGAACACTTTCTCATTCCGTGAAGATAAAGAATTTTGATTCTTTATATAGTCTAATTTTACAGACAGATGTCTTTGAAAACATTTTCAAGTCCTTTCTAAAGACCTTTTTAAAGCCATGTATGTTAGTACCTTTATAATTTATTATATTACCGATATCTGAAGTAAAAGAAAAAAATACTTTTGTAAAATAAAAAATTGGATTTTAAAATTAGCAAAGTTGAAGTTATAGTTAATGACTTGTGCTGTAGGGCATTTAAGTTTTGGTACAAATAATTATAATATTCTCATGAATATTCCCTTTTAATCACTAGTGGTGATATAGATTATATAAACTTTGTCATTCCGTTGGTATCTTAACATTACCAACGGAATAATAAAGTTAATAAATCATCTAAAACCCCATAAAGTATGCATATTCTGGCACCTATGTCGATTTGAGTCGTTTTAGCTATACCCGTCTGTCTGCTGTCTGTCTGTCTGTCTGTCTGTCTGTCTGTTGGAAAAGTTTTTGAAGCCCAATCTAATTGATTATTATTTGATTATTAGATTATAACGATCATAAAATTCGGCTCAATATTTACTTGTCAATAAAAAACATTTTACGACTTTCTAGATAATTAAAACGGATTTGCTCGGAACTACAGAATAGAACTTCCCCTCGTAATTTAATTTTAATTCATGAAAATTTTTCTAAAATGTAAATAGTGAATGTTATATACGAATCGACAGAGCCGAGAACAGCATTCTTCTTTGTTTTTCATTAAAATATTTTTAATTTTCTGAGATGCTTGAAATCTTTGACATTAAATTTTAATCTAGAAAATCTGGAGATTTTTAAACAAAATTCCTTTATATATTTTTTATCTAATGGGATTCAACGATTTTAAATGGATTTATTTTGTAGTGGACATTTATGGTCCTTAAAATCATTTTCGATAGTATAGTGTTGTGTGGGGTTTATGAAGAATTATGAGGTGATGACCACAAAAATGTACGCGGTTTATTGTGCAATGTTTTGATATATAAATATATTTGTGCAAAGATGTATGAAAAAATATAAAAAAATTATTCAAAAAGACGTCTAGGAAAGGTTAACTTTTCAGTCAAGATATAAACTTCTTACACAAATTTGTCTATCTGGTATCTATGAAAACGCTAGAACTTGAAGATTCATAATTTTAAAAGAAAAAGTGAGTGGAATATCATTTGAGATCAAAATTATTAATTTTATTTAAATTTTTTTTAAGAAAATTAATGTTTAAACTTTAACGAAATTGCACCGAATAACGATATTTATTCGAAATTTCAATGTGATAATAATGATTTAAAACCGACAACTTAAAGATTAAGTGAAAATGAAAGGAAACAAAGGTTTATCTTAGTACTGAATTTCTCTTGTCTTTAATTTAAAATTAATTTCTCCAACTTTGAGGCACTTGTACTCCTTCCAATCAAACCGAAATCACCTCAGCTCTAATATCTGATATCGAGCACAATTTTGAGAAAAACCCTTGCAATATAACACCCCTCCATAGTTGGTAGTCATACATCTTATTAAAAATTAAACTTAAATTATTTCAAAATACAGATCGGAAACTTTTCACTTACAAGTGGTAAATAATTAATTTATAATAAAATAATTTATAAAGTGGTAGCATATATAACACTCTTAGATAAAAGTGCGTAATATAATTGTTAAATATTTTAATTAAAACCCAACTTGGTACTGCAAAAAGTTGGTCATTATACAACAGTATCGGAAGAATTTGTCCGTTGATAGAAAACCTGCTTCAGGTAGAAGGAAATTTGCTCGAAATTCTAAATTTGCTAGAAATTTAGAGGCCGAAAACGGAGCACAGAAATTGAAGTCAAGTTTTCTAAGAAAAATATTCTTGCTGCATAATGGAAGATGAAATTAGACTTCATAATATTGGCCTGGCTTTGCATCCTTGCTTTACAATATCAATTTTCATACCAAGAGAGGTTGCCCCTTAGATCCGCCAGCTATGGCGGAATTGGGGTCTTGTTAAAGGACTAGTGATTAAAATTATAAAAAATTATAAATTGTAATAATAATTTCAATCAGATAAAAAATTCAAGCTCTGAATTAAGTGGTTTCGTTTTTTAACATATATGAATTTTAATAATTATTCAACCTCACTCCTTGTCTTCAGCTTTAAATCTGAACTTTTTGTTAAGAATTAATCTGAAATTATATCAAAAAAGAGATTTTCAGAAACTGAATTAGGGTTCTCAGTTACAAGTTATAATTAATCTCCAACTTATGACGTGATAGCATTTATTTTACTCTAAGTTTTATTTTTCCCAATATTCTGACATCAAATGATGGCCCGAGTCGATTTAGGTATATTCGTTTGCCTTTCCTGTTTTTTGCACGTTCATATCCTCAATAGTTTTCAGAGCTCAGAGCGTAAAGAGAAGAACTTTCAAAAAATAACACTTTAACCGTAAAATAAAGCTGCATGTGCCTCATTACTATTTCAAAAATCAAAATCGATTCAGTTAAAAAAGTTATATGTCAAAAACCATCACTAATTTTATGCCTCAATAAATGTTGTTGTATTATGTTTAAGAAAAACTTTTATATATTAATGTGTTTGTAAGTGTACATGTGGGTATTTCATTGTGTATGTACAGAAGAAGATGTTCTTACTTCTCATACATTAATTAAAGTATATTGAAGGTCCATTATAGTCGAATATAGTGTTATTACTTATTTTCCAATAACTCCTTTTAACTAAACTAAACGTATTGCATTTGTTGTATAGTTTACATCTCCTCTTCACATATTCGGCCCTTCGTGAAAAACAGGGTTTTATGTAAAAATTCATAATATCTTATTGTTAAATATTTATAATAATTCACAATAAAAGCTTAATTTTATAGTACGTACAAAAAGTAAAAAGTTACTAGAAAATGTTATAAGAAAATATACAACTGATGTTGTGAAAATGTTCCTGTTATTCCTAGAGATATATATAGTTTACACTTGCTTTACAAAATGTGCACCTCAATAGTTAAAGTTTAATGTAGAGTGTCTGTAAACTTTTAACTCTTACTGTATTTAAATATCAATGTTGTTGTTTTGTTATTTTACGGAACATTTTGTTTTATTTCTCTAAAAATTTACCTTGATCTCATTGCAATTTCTCATTGTTAATTAATTTTTTTCTTCACTTTAATTCTTTATTTCAAGACTTTTTTCTTTAATCATTTCATTCTACTTTTTTTTTTGCCATTTTCTTCTCTTTATTGTCATGGTATTAGTATCGGTTTAGTTTTATTTTAAATATAAATTTGCAATTACCTTGAGAAGTGTTGTTGACCCATTAAATCAGTACATTACCCATGTAACGTCTGTAATGGAGAATGACATGTGGGTTATATTGAACCTTATCGATAATCGAATCTGTCTGACCGTAATTAAGAAACTTTGTAAAAATTGTTTATAGTTTATAGAAATTAATAGAAATTTATTTTTATTCAAAAATTTCTTTTACACCATTTCCAGTTTTGATGATAGAAGATCAAGGGAACGAGGCGTATAATTTTTATTATTTGAATTTATGTTTCTAGAAGTTTAAGGAATTTCGAATTCCAATTTTCACTTATCAATCCACAATATATTAAATGTCTGGGTTAAGATTTGTTTCTAATCTGAGTTGTAGAAAATCTTGGCATCAAAATTTTTTTAATGTCAAACATGTGTTAACATTTCTATATGTTTGTATGTGTATAGGAATAATTATGATGCTGATAATATTTCTAGCAACATTGTTTACATGATTCATGTTTACAGTGCCATTTGGTACTAAGTATCTTTTCATTAGTCTTTTAATGATAATGTAATCTGATTTCACGGAAAAAGGTGTCAAAGGTAGCACCGTATTACAAAATGTTTTTTCTTAAGTAATTCTATAACTTTTGGACCGTTAAGTTGTTAACAGCTAAAACTCAGGTCCCTATCTGATCAAGGGCGTAAACATGATATCAACTCGTGTCATCATGTTTATGGAAAAGATTCTGTAACTTTGATCCTCCAAATCAGGTCACTTCGGCTGTTTCAATTATTTAAAAATTCGTCAAAATTTATTTATGAATTGAGACAAAAATGTGATATATAGTCCTTGAAAAGTTCCTTAAAAATGCTATTACATTTGTAGGTATTCTCTTACAGTTTCTGAGATATTTGCAACGAAATAATTTTCTACCCTGTTTTGCCCATCATTTATCAGTCCTTTTTAGGTTATCAGGTTTAATAACAGTCCTAAATGTTTATTAAATTATTATATGTCAGATTCCTTATAAAATTTTAAAAAATATTTTTATAAATTACCATATGACTCCATAAAACCATAAAACAGTTATATAAATCTAAAATTGGAATTTTACAAAAAAATATGATTTTTTATAAAAATTGGCAACATTTATTCATTGACAAAACCATTTTTTCTTAAACTTTAGAAGTTTTTTTATCGTTTTATAAAGAATTCTAAACGGGAACAAATAAAAACTAAATCCGGCTAAATCTTGGGCAAAGATCTACGCACAAGCTCTACTCAAACATTATGACCTCCACCACCACAAGTGGTGAAGAGGGTATATAAAATTTATCATTCCGTGTGTAGCGCTAAGAAGGAATATAATAATTTATTATCTTGCTTTACATCAATATTTGAGTCGATTTTGCTTTGTCCGTCTGTCTGTCCGTTTGTCTATTGTCTGACAGAACTCAATGAATGCAAGAAGTTTTCAGCAAAATCGGTTCAGTATGTTAAAAGATATAGACCGATATCTGAGACAACTTCTAAATTAAAGTAAAGAACTTTCATAAAATTATCTAGTTCTAAAGATAACGTATCATTAAAAAAACTGGAAATTAACAAATCATAAGTGTGACTACACTGAGTAAAACGGTTTTTCTAATTTTCACATATCGGTTCCGATTTTATTTTTTTCTTCCATAAACTCTAAATAATAATTCCAATACGAAAATCAAACAATAGATAAAAATCTTTTAATTAATTATTTATTAATTAAATTTAATTGTTTGAATCCTCCAGAATAAAAACGTAAAGATAAAGTCCTTTTACAAATTTGTTTCCAACTTTATCAGACTTGAGATTTTCAGTTGCTCAAAATATATATATTTTTCAATTTATGATTTTTTCTTTAATTTTTGGTTATTTCTGGTTTTTAATTTAATTTAAAGCTTAAACTATTGACAATAAATTAAGTTAATTATAATAATTAAGTTAATACAAATCATAGTAAATTCATAAGTTAAGTAATATAATTCTGAAATAAATAAAATTGCTGAAAAAATATTTACTTAATTAGATTTTTAATCTGCTTAAATTAAGATTTAATTATATTGAAGTAACTTAAAATGAAATTATGACTTAAATTCGAGATAATTCAAATCAGTTGTCATTACTTTAGCAAACTATTCTGAAATTTATCTAACAAATATTCGATTATTTTTGTGTGATTGTAATTTCAATCTTTACGATAAAAAGGAAAGGTACCGAAGCGGGTTTTCGAATATTATTAAGTCTTTTTCAAAAAAATAACCAACACTTTTGATCATCTGGCTTTGTCATATGTTGTAGTCATAAAAATGGTTTTACACTTTAGGAGTCGATTTAATGATGCAAGTCTGTCTGTCCTGGCTGTGAACTTTGTGTACAGTCTACAAGTAGCAATTTTTGAAATATCGCGAATGAATTTGATATATATTATTATTTTGGTCTAAAGACGATGCCTATTGAAATTGGCCATGTGTGGTCCAGTATTACAGGTACCTCCCATACAAATGGAATACGATTTTAAGGTCATAAAAGTCCTAAATAAAAAGCGATTAATATAATCTTATATAAGTCACATTAAGATCTAAGTGATGGGGTTCACTTCACTACCTTCGCTCTATATATTCTGCTATTGCTTGTCATTTTAGATCCGTTTAAATTCTAAATTCTTAATCAGATTTTACTCTTGAATATAGTATAAATAATAAAAAAACTGAAGTATACTAATAGATTTAAGATTTATATAGATAATTAAATAATTTAAGTTACAAATATTAAGATTTAATTCAATCCAATTTGTTATCTATAAAACGTCATATGAATAATTTTGGATGTGAAGGAATCCTTTTTATATAATTTTAAATTAAAATTAGAAAATATAAAATTCATGTACTTGAAAATTTACTTGAATTCAAATAATTCATGCTTTTTCTAAACTTTAATATTTTTTTCTTTAAATAAATAAAATATAATTTCGAAACACTTTTTAATAACACTAGAGCCCCGGACCGGAATAACGCTACCACAATCGATTCAACTTTTTCTATATAAATGCACTCAAATTTAATTTATTGGAAAAATATTCAAATATTTTTTATAAAAAAACCCAAACGTTACCAGCTTCAAATCATCGAAGAAAAATCAATGTAAAATTTACTAAAATATTAATAATTAAACTTTTTTCAATTATGATTTTGCTTCATAGATAAAAAATGTTAATTTTACATCGTTTCACAGTAAATACTGTTTTCTGGAGAATATTCTTGAGTTTTTACTACTAAAAAGTAATTTTAAAAATTTATCGATGTATAATTTTATATTTTAATATCGAAAGATTCTAATTCGTTTAATATTATTTCATCATTTCATTAAATGAAAAAATATTCAATCTTAAATCAACTAACTGTTCAATGTTGATTTTGCTTCATGTTTTTCTGTGTGTATTTTCTTAAGGTCGGAGTAAATAGAAGAAACTTTATTCTTTATTACGTCCTTGCCCTTGATCATGTTTCCAATTGTAAGAAGGGATTAAATCCTGTTATTTCACGCAAATTGAAAACTTGACATACAAGTGACCATAAATGTTATCAGTGATGCTAAAAATATTAGTCCACAATTCTGCAGTAAAAAATTTAAAAATTTTTAGCGGAGAAAATCGAAATGAAACGAAGCAAATCGGGATCATCGGGATCTGAATTAAAGTTTGAATTAAAGTAAATATTTAAAATTGGATTTCAATAATTGAAAAAAAAACATTTTAAAAAGGCTTGAAATAAACTGTCCTAAAAGAGTTTTATTCGAATGAATTACTTGAATAATACTGTGTTTAAAGGGTTTAATTATGTTGTTTATTCAAAATGATTTCAATTATTTTTTGATTTGAAAACAGTACAGTTTTTATTAAACTATTCTAACTGTGGATTTTTAGATCTGTTTTGAGGTTTCCTTATCACCGGACTATACTGCACACTGATTCCAAAAAGTTTTTTTTTAATGTTGTAACCTCTGAATCTTTAAAAATGTATGAATTAAAATAAAATCCAGAATTACAGACAAAGTTGTACAAATTTTTTTGGTATCTTAACTGATATGATCGCCCTAATCCCAATAAGGGATCCTTCGGAAGTAAATAATTTTTGGTTACCTTATAAGAAGTGAGACAGAAAAATTCTTAACAAAACCCAACTTGGTCCTACAAAGGTTCCCCATACATTCTAAGCTCTGCCGTCAAACTTTTGCTAATGTTTTTAAATAGTACCGGGACAACGTGTCCGTTGATATAAAACTTTGTACAGGTAGAAAGAATGAAAGAAAAGAAATCAGTTAAGACCCTAAAATCTATTCCTGATATGGTAAGCAATACATATATATATTTATTTGTTACAACGGCCTCTATAAATATAGAAATTCACATCAAGGAATATTTAACAAAAAGTTTGCTTTCATTCATAAGACTGTATAATGGTGTCCATAGTGTATTAAAAACCGACATTTTCAGAAAACCGGGTTTCGAATTATACGAAAAAATGCGATATTGATAAAAACCCGGTTTCGAATACGGTTTCGAACCGGTTCTTGTTTTGATTATTATAAATCTATAGATTATCCATG
This sequence comes from Cochliomyia hominivorax, assembly GCA_004302925.2. Taxonomy (NCBI): domain Eukaryota; kingdom Metazoa; phylum Arthropoda; class Insecta; order Diptera; family Calliphoridae; genus Cochliomyia; species Cochliomyia hominivorax. The sequence continues at coordinate 67,360,224 of PYHX02000158.1, read as the reverse complement.
TACTTTATAACGCCCTTATGGTGGGGTATAAACGTT
>PYHX02000158.1:67336255-67360088 GCA_004302925.2 Cochliomyia hominivorax | reverse complement strand
CTATAATTGCTAGAAACTTCATTCTACTAATTGGTCAAGAATCATTTTTTTGTAGATTTTTGCTTTAATACAACAACACGATTAAACTTATAAAGACGAAACTTATTTATGACGCTCCTGTAGTAGCTACGCAAAAAATTATATTTTTCCTTGAATTTTGATTTTTAAAATTTTTCAAATCGGTCATAAATAGCTAAGATATTAACAATTCTTAATTTTTCCGATATTTAGAACCTCCTATGGGAGGTATGGACTAAATTTTGATCCAGAAAATTTTCTTTAAAACTCAGTTAATTGCATTTAAAATTAAAACCTTCTATAGCATTATAAACAATGGGTGGATGACCCTTTGTTATGGATTATCTCAAAAATACTGCAGGGCATTGATTCCACTAATTTTTTAAAAATATCGGAATCAATTTCCTCCCCAACTTGCTCTATTAATAAGTTTTTTTTAGTTTAGTTTAGTAGGGAGACAGTAAAGTCTTTCTGCGCGCAAGCAATCCTCTCGCATGACCTCAAAATAACTGGAAAATGTTTAAGGTACAAAGCATTCAACCACTTGATCGCCACTAGGTTTATTGTAGGGAGACGGTAACTTTATACAAGTGTCCCTACTGTGAATTGTGACTTGTCGGTTGATTAGTAAAATTAATAGTGTTGTCCCTCTTTAGACTGTCTTCTTTTGACTAGTTCAAGCAGTCACCAAAAACTGTTGGAAATATTTTTATTTCACACACACGTTTGAGGTGGATATTCGCATAGCCGACTAAAGCATTATTACTTGTTATTATAACTCCACCACTACATGTGGTGAATAGGGTATATTAACTTTTTCATTCCGTGTGTAACGCTGGAAGGAAACATCTCAGACCTATAGCACACAGTTGTGGTGGAAGGTATTTATGGTTTGATTTAACTGAATCGCATTCTGAATAGCAATAATTTGTTTTATGTGCTCTCTTGCAGGTGGAAATGTTAGTCCACTTTGTTTAATACTACTTTTACTTCTTAATCATTCCGTGTGCTGCAACCCATAGAATAAAGATTACATTTGAAATTTTTAAAAAAATTCATTACTTAAAAAGAATTAACACAATCTAATAATGGATACAAAAAATGCTTCTAGTCCCGTATGGAGAGAATCTTCTAGTTTAATAATATGTGCCAAAAGTGCCGAAATATTAAATGGATATGATATCGGTAAGACTTTATTACAAATAAATATAAAATATATAAAAATTTCTTTTCTTTTAAGGTTTAATTTTAAACGTTCAGATCGTACATCTCTATTCAAAAATCAAGGTGTTTTCCGGAGGTATATATGATCCATTCGATGAAAGCGTAGAGTGGTTGAAATATTTTGAAGAATTTGGTGTAAACCAACAGTCACCTAAGAGATTTAGTAATAATCGATAATAAAACAGAGAGACCAAAAATCTTGGCACCCCAAGGAACAGGATGTTATGATCGATTTTTTAACAAATTCCAAGATATGGGCTCGGTAGGCTTCTAATTTTTAAGTATTTAAAACATATGAATATTTACTCTTTATTTTTTAAGAGAAATTTCATTACGTATTAATGCCATACGTGAAACTTTCGAAGAAGTTGGTATATTTTTATGTCGCAATCATGAACAATTACTTGCCACTTCCAATGAAGGTTTCTATTTATCTGTAAATGAAAAATTAAAATGGCAAAATTAGTTCACAAAGATCCTAAAGAATTTTTAAATATGTGCAAAGAATTTCAAGTAGTTCCCGATTTATGGGGTTTACCATGAATGGTGTTGTTGGGCAAGTCCTGCTATTATTAAGAAAGGTCATGAGACAGTGTTTTTCATAACATTCCTTAAGCAAATTCCTGAAGTAATGTGTGAGGAAACGGAAGTTAAAGAATGTTTGGTTAAGTTGTTAGAAACAAGAAAATTGAATTATAAAATTTATTTAATTTTCATTTCAGTGGCTTCCTCCACCAGATTACTTACAAATGGTACATGAATCTAAACTATTCTTTTAACACACAAATCTATGAGCTATCGCGTTTAGTACCCCACAAATCATTTGAGTATATTAAGCCGATTCTCCTGGGAACGCAGAAAGAAAGGCATTACCATGTTTCGACCTATAAGTTATGTCTGTACAGATGGTTTGGTTTTTGTATTCCAAGGTTGGATTTTTTTAATTGTTTGTATGTATTGAATATTTTATAAAGTTTAGTGAGTTTAGGTGATGATTCTTGTACTGGGGATCCATCTCAGGCTACAGTTTCACGTAAATTGGATTATTCTATAGCAGAATTTAGAGCTCGCACTAAATATCTTAATCGTATTGAAAAAGCCTGGAGCACCAGATGCAGCTATATTTTCAAAACATAAAACCATTTAACGATCATTTGACGCCCCTGAATAGTAATGCAGATGTCATCAATAAATTATAAGAGATAAAATGGAAAAGTGTAATATATATAAAGTGTTTTAAGTAATAATGGTTTAAAGATGTTAATATTTGATTGTTTTCTTAATATAAATTAAATTGCAACTGAATTTGTGTGGACTTATAAACTTTAAACAATATTTCAGTCTATCGCTTAATGTATTAAAAAGATCATTATCATCATATTCTATATTCGAAGAGTTTTTATGCAAGAAAGAGCAAAACAATATACCACTGAATTCGAATAATAGTTGAAACTAAACTTCAGCATAGTTGACGGTGATACTTGTGCAATTCAGATGATACCCCAGTCATAGAAATGTTGCATCAGTATGGTAAATACCGAGATCAGTTGGCATTTTAGGCCGGAATTACTGCAGAAGACTACGGCAATTATGTTTAGTATCTGCAATAGGTGACAGTCATGTGGTAACTTGAATCTCCGCGGAATTTCTTTTATATCAATCCCGACGGAAGATACTTTTTGTCATTCGTCGGGGGAGATTTAATTGCGAGTATTGAAATTGGGATGATTTCCTCCGATGGCATCTCAAAAAAGAACTGCTTACTAAGCATTTCAACTGTCTTTCCTAATCGGTAGGATCTTTGTAATCTTCCGTGTTTAAGACTATCTTTATGCTCTGTTTTGGCCACTTTTCCAATGCTTATTATTCAGTCCAGGAGCAGCAGGAATCGTCACAGATCTCTCAATCTTTTATATGTAAACCAATAAGTTTTTTCAAATCCTTTTAAGGTTGTTAATATTGTTATCTGAGGTGACATAAGTGAAATCAGGCTGAAAGTTTGTCCTTTATTCGCATCCCTTACTAGATTTCTGTTGTTCAACGGCTCCCTTGCTAAGGTTCTTTAACATCAGCATTTGTATTCGATCGGCTTCAATTGCTTTAAATGGTTTGGCAGCGTTAATGAACTCTGCAACTTCCTATTGATTCAATAGTTTGTGATGCGTCCGTGATTGTTTCGCGAACAGTGCTTCGTAATCGTGGCAACCTGATGCAATTATATTCCTTACAGGGATCGTCATGATTAAAGACTGCCACATCCTGCACTTTCTTGTTCGTGACAGCCTAATGAATTGATTTAATGTCGTTAAGAAGCTCTGGGTGAGTAAACACCTATTGCATCCTCGTCGTTTTTCTTTTAAAGGCGGTCAGGCTGTACTTCGTTTGCTCGCCTTCAAGAGTTTTGCGTTTTGCTCTTACGCATTGGTATGGCGGTATTCGTTTATCGCAGTCCGGGATTTCGCCATTAATCACATGCACTGGATTAAATCGAAAAGGATTCAAGGGCCTTGCCTTCCTATACAAAGGTATTGATTGCGATTAGGAGTAACGAGATCATTTGGCATTGAGGTCACCGGAACTATCAAATTGGCGTTAGCTTTTTTCAATGATTGGTTTATTCGTTAATGCATATTGCTTGCCATAATAAGAACATTTTTGGAAATTTGTTCTGCTTTTGGGTCCTAACATTGAAGTTGAGAAAAATCTCCCATCTTTTATGCAGAAACATTGTTGTTTAGAAAACTTGACTTTAATTTCATTGTTCTATATGTGGTCTCCTTATTTAAGCAGGGTTTCTGAAACGGGGCTTCCAGCCGTAAATGTTTTTAAACTGCATTATATTTAATTTTCGTGCCAAATGGCCCGAGCTCTGAGCTAACTGGGCTTCTTTCATATCGGCAAAATCGTGAGAAAATCGATTCATTATTTCATATAGGTCTAATGCAACCAACCTTCCATATATCACTTTGAAACTCATGAGAATTATTTAGTTATATATGAGATACATATAAACCAAATAGCTGTGCGGTATTAAACGAGGGTTGGACATAATTTTTTCTGATTCCCATATAAACCTACAGAAAAAATTCCCTTTAAAACGTATAACTTGTCGTAAATGAGAGTATCGTTATAATACATTGTATATATAAGCATAATTATACGAGGGTCGTTCATAAATTTTCCGTAGCAGACATTTACAATCAACAATGTGGTGTAGGGTATTAAGTAGTCGGTTTTGATCGTCTATAACATTTTTACTTGTTTTTTATTTCATTTAGTTAAAACGTATTTACGTTTGTACATATTAGAATCAACCGATATTAATATATATAAAATTATAAAACCATAAATTTTTTAATTACTTTTAAGTAGTAAAATTTCAAGAATATTTTCAATACTGTATTGACTGTGAAACAATGTTAAATTAACATTTTTATCTATGAATTAAAACCATAAGTTAAATTATTTCTATTTTCATTAATTTTACTTTGATTTTTTCTGAGTGTAGCAATTCTATTTTTTTTCTCTGTAGTTTTCTTATGACAGATTTGTAATCAGAATTGAATATTGGAATAATAAATGACACTTTACATATATTTTGCAAGTTACCAAGTATGATGAATGCATTAAATAGTATTGAAAGTGGGTATGTTAAAGATGAAAAATGTATGCTAAGAATTTTTCGATCTCAGTTCTTAATTTCAAAATTATTATCTGTCGTTTAGGGATATTTGTGAATTGTGTATCATGCGTTATGTTTAGAAAACTTTTTCAATAAAATTTCAATTGTTTTCTTAATGTAAAAGTGAAACATCCTAATAATTACAACATTTCCGTTTCCTACTCAAGGAAATCAAAAATAATTGTTAAAAATTAATTTATAATCATTTAATGCATGACAATGTCATGTAATTTAAATGTTGTGGTCTATGAATTAAAACTGAACGTGCGTATGTATGTGTGTGTGAAAAATTTATTATGTGTTAAAAAACTCCATAACTGAACAATCTCTGCTTCTTATCTTATTTCTCTTTTTTATATTTATAAAGTGATGTTCATTTAATTTGCATTTTCTTTAAAACAGGAAAGGGAAACAACTGAATTTAAAGTCTGGGTAAGGGAGCGCATTAAAGAGAACTGGATTTAAAGTCATGCTGTTAAATATTTGAAATGGACCAAAAAAATATCATCTTTTATTTTTTAAATGGTTTACAAAAACCACAAATCAGACACAATTTTATCCCATTAAGGACGCATTAAAATCACTTTTACCACTCGCTGAAGTGAAACAAACAACAGGCAGGGAACACTGACTGTTATGGAAAAAAATTTTGGTTTTTGATGTCATCTCAAAGCCACCACCTGTTTTAACGTTTGTGTTGTGTGTGTGTTCATTTCCTTGGGTGATACATTAAACGCTTTAAACTCTTATTCAAGGGTATTTTAAATTTTGTTTGCCTAAAGTAGCAAGTACTCACTCGTTGTACACGATAGTGAGTTAGAAGTACCCGTACTGCTTGTTACCAGTACTGCTTTGTCAGCCAGTCAGTCACCCCTTATTCTGAAACAAACATTTCCATGGGGGGCTTTTCTTTGTAGCAAAACAAAAGGACGAATTTGATTTTTTTCCTTTTCAAAATGTTCAATCGTTTTTTCTTTAATAACGAACGACTGTGATGTTCGTGCTATTTGTACAAATATCTCATAAATTTTATAACCATTGAAAAGTCTATATTGTGTTAAATTGTAACAGAGAGAGAGAGAGGGGGCGCCAGAGAAGGGTAAGTACGATAATAAGAGTATGATGTTCATGAAAACAATGCCAATTCAATCAGTATAGCTTCCGTTTTGTTAATTTTTGAGGTTATGTTGTTAAACGAGTGCATGTGAGTGTGTATGTTGTTAGTAATTGAGTATTTTGTTAATTTTATTTATTGTATAATACAAATTATAAACAATTATGTAATTATTTATTGTACATTGATTTTTAAATATTTAAATTGCGAGATTCAATTTGGGATAAATAAGGAAAATCCCGTAATCGTAACCATAATCCAGTTAAAAGAAAATATGGACCGAACGTCCTATAATTTTGTACATCGATTTTTTCTTAAACTCATCTTAATTTGAACAATTATTTTTACATTACAAACATATAGCGAGATTTATGTCATTCATATTGATATTTGGAAGGGAATTGTATGGGACCTAAGAGAAGTAATGAACCGATCGTAGAATAATTTGGAACATCGGTTTAGAATATTATATAGATTTTTCTTGCAAAGTTTAAAATTGCTTTATGTAGGACTTTTGTAAGCGTAGAACTCCATGTGGTCAGAGGCTTAGCCAGTGATCCACCAAAATTAGCCATCTCGGATAAGAAAAGTCTATTTATGAAATCTCTATAAAAAATACGTTTACATGTGCAGGTTAATTTTGCATCAAATCAAAAATGAGCTGATTTAGCTCATTTCGATTTAATTATGTCCGTTTGTCTGAACGTCTGTCTAAGCAGTTTCCTATTTAACAGCTTTATCGATGAAATGGCAAACAAATTATAATCCGATATCTGGGAGTACCTCAAAAGCCAACAGAAGAATTTTTCTAAATATTTCAACAAAAACTGAATTATATAGGTTGTCGACTTAGTTACAATTTTCTGAATTTTACACAAATTTTGATATGATTATTTGATCTACCTCTCATAAACGGCTTCATATGTAGACCATAAATTTTCTGTTTCAAATATATCTTAATAATTTGAGAATATCGATACATATTTTGCTAAAGCTCCCATTTAATTCCCTTCCCCGGTTTGAGCTTATAAAAAAAATCGCAGAATTTTATTGAAAATCATGTTGATTAAAATTTTAATAGTCGTTAATATATTTTTATAATTTTATGAATATCGGTCCATAACTTTTATTTAGGGTCCCTTTTCGGAAAAATATTTTCAGTTAATAAGATAATTTGAAAAAATTTTATTGTAGTTTTGTAAAATTAATTTATTTAACTGTCTTTAATATATGTCCATATCTAATTCGGACTATATCGTTAAATCGATTCAGATAGTGATTCTGATACCACCATGGCTATTTTTTGGTAATTAATTTTATTTAAACCTGCATCTGATAACCTCAATATAATTGACAATTGAAGTAATTTGTTGAATATGAAGCTGTTTTCAACTAAAAAGTACACCAAAATATCGATATATAATATAAAAATCTTTGAACATATAATAAATTGAATGCTGTTAAAAGATGGTAAGAAAAAGAAATGAAAAGTGTATAAGATATCAAATAATGTTGGTAAAATAAGGTGACCAGGTTTAATATTATATCCTAATGCGCCATGTAATGTGTTCAATTAGAGATGGGAAAACTTCATGATGTGAATGATTATGTCGGTTTATTAACGCAATATTTTTATATCATATTTTTCTGAGTATTGCTGTTAAGTGTTACGTCACAGAAAGGGTTAAATATGTATGCAACAACATTTCATCTCCTACCTTTTTTCCACCTTCATGTTTAACACTATTTATTCCAGTTATGAAATTTAATATATCGTTTTTATTTTCGGAGAGTCAGCATAATTCTAGAGTTTTCAAACTGGGAAATATGAAAATGGTCGACTTCCTCCCCATTCTGATACATGTATATGACAGCACCCTCCCACATGAACAGAAGAAAACCACCAAAATTGGATTAATAGAAAAAAGTTGCAGGCTTAAAGATTCCAAATTTTGAATTAATTTTGAATAATTTTGAACATACATTTCTGAACTTTTTTGCGAAAGAACCATATAAAGTTCTTTCACAAAAATCCAATTTTATTGAAATTCGGCGCAATTACTTTTGTGACTGTCTTAAATATATGATTAATATTACCGATGTCGGTTCTTGTTTTGATATAGCTCCCACATAAGGCTCCTCCCTGAAAAACGATTTTGAACTTATTAAACTATTATATATAAACCATCAACACGATTAATGTCTTTAATACATATTATTATATTATTCATCACAAACGTAAACACGTTTAATTTAAACTAAATGAAAAAATATATCCAATCTCAAATCAACTATGTTCAATGTTGATTTTGCTTTATGTTTATACCCTACACCATCGTAGAAGGTTGAGGTATCATGCTGAAAAAATGGTGTTACATCCACTTTTAAGTGGGTTCGACTCAAAATCATTTTCTGAGTCGATTTAACAATGTCTGACTGTCCGGCTGGATGTCCATCTAAACGTTTTGAACAGTCTACAGTACTGTACATTTTTTTGTTCTAAGCCCGAAGTCTATTGAATTTGACAATATTCGGTCCAATATTTTAGATATCTTCCAAACAAATGTTGGAAGGTACCTGAGGTTTTAAAGTCAGAAGAAATTTGACACAAGTAAGTCCTTTGACATTTGGAATATTTATATTGATTATTATCAAGATTTTAGCTCAATTGCCCAACATCTTCTCATATGATCAATACGTTTTTCCATTATGTTTCGCATTTGGATTGGGCATTTTCATTAATTCCCCAAGTATATTTGGAATAAGGTCTCTGGCTCTTAAAGGGTGATATGACCATCCTATAAAGATTAAAATCAACTTCGTTATGCGTCTTTTTGGATCAGTAATTGGTGATGTATTTAACTACTTACTTCCTATTGAGGACATATTAGTGGTGTAGAAGTAGAAGTAAACAACAGACTCAATAAAGACAAAGCGACATTGGCGACGACAACAATGAATAAGGAGACGTTCATAAATATCCGGACAAACAAAGCTCAGGAAGTGTGGTTAGTATTGGACATCATCACGCAAAAATTACAATAACATTACTAACGAGGATCCCATAATAATATATTATAATTTTATAATCAAAAAACACCTGGAAAGTATTCCTAGAATGACGCTTTAGTGGAATCCTCAATGTTCAAGGAACAGTAGCCCAAACTCTAGAACAACTCAATCTAACACTAATGAACCAAAAAACAACTGCAGCAAAACATACAAGATGGGTAATAGAAACAATGAACCTCTCCCCTTGGACCTATTTGTTCGTCATTTTTTCTAATAAAACAGTTCATGAAAGATAATATTTAAATATTTATTGTCAAAGTTGATATTGATATATGGAGGAGTGCATCCCCCATGGATGATACAGTGAAAATGTCAAAAAATGTCTTATAGGTTAATCGTTACATCTGGTCACTCTTAATGTGAATTGACCAAGAAAAAAATAAACTACAAGTGTTGAAGGAATGAATTGCGGAAATTTATTGTGGTAATTTCGCATTAACAGCAATTTAAGACATTTGGTCTTAAGTTAAACATGTTTAACTTTTGCACCAATAGAAGAGTAAAAAAAGATACACACACATTCACAAATGATGCCCCAGGGATATAGATGGATCACAAAAATTAAACTAACAAACACCTACACATGTCAAATCGTTAAACTACATACACAGTGTTTCCAAAGCGCTTTTTTGGAAATTATACTTTGATGTTGGAATTTCGGAATTGCAGTCTTTCCAAGTCTTCTAATTTTGATTCCATGATGGATATCTTGTACGAGAGTGTACAAATTTTAATCGTATAATCCAAATCCCCTAGTTGACGTGAAGGACTCCATACCCCCATTCACAAATGATACTCCAGGGATATAGAAGGATCACAAAAATGAAACTAACAAACACCTACACGTCAAATCGTTAAACTACACGCAGTGGTTCCAAAACTATAAAAATGATTTTATATATCATCTTACGACTGGCTGACGAATTTTGTGAATTGTCTCATTTTTGACAAGAAGCTTTATCCAAATTTGCTACTTCCCAAGGAGGATTGGGTTCTTTTAGATCTTGGTTCTAACGTTTTTTTTTGTCCGGTCACGTCTTCTTGAACTTTGAAGATTCCACTCAAGCTCCTTTCAGGTTATACTTCATGGTGATTTCTAATAATACGTTCGATCTATCTACATTTCCTACATTCAATGTTTATTATAGGGGGTTCCTCGTGTGCAATGTTCCAGAGATCTTTCGATATTATCAAGGTTTTACTTATGTTCCATAGAATTGGTTTTACACGCCCTTTGAATTATCTGAAATTTGTTTGTCTGGATATTGTAGTCGTCGAAATGATGGTCTCATTTTATTGAGTCTGTTGTTTATGTAGTCACTATAATACTCAGGTAGCGGAGGCTTTCTGGGTATTCGACGGTTTTTTGGTTCTCATTGGGCGCCAGTCTTTCCAGGTCTTCTAGTTTTGCCTTCATGATGGATAACTTGTGTCAGTATGGACAAATATCATACGCATAATTCATATCCTATAGTTGACGTGAGAGATTCCTTATCTCTTACCAGCACGGTGATCAATAGCATCCTTGAGAGTTCAGCGATCTCGTAAATACCTCTGATAATTCGTATTATCATCTGGGTTTCTCCTTACTTCTCAATGCTTTTCATATTTCAGTTACTGTGATGTTGTGGAAGGCTTTTCTGAAACCTTTGAACAGTAAGTACAGGGGAATACGGTAGTCAGTTCTACGTAGGTGTTAATTAGACTTAAGCAGCTGTTGTTTGGCCCGAAACCTGTTATATTAACATGAACTCTTCCAGAAAACTTTTTAACATTTTCCACAGAAGAATTTTTCAAAAGTTATAAAACATTTATAAATAATTTTATATCATTTCTGATCCGTTAAATATATTTTAATGAAATTTAACACGAAAGTTCTTAAGGTATTTTGGGACTGATTTGGGGAAGTAAAAGTTTCCAGTTAGTTTCTGGACAGTGACAGTACCTTTCAAATATTCGGAGATCCACACTACAACTCCTAGAACTTCTTGGATCTTTTACAGCTGCATATCAATTGGAAAACAACCCAAGAATACTCCTATGAAATTTTATTAAAACATTTTCGGTACTTCAATAGTGACAGAATTATATCCCAAAATAAGCGATTTGGAATCACTGTGCTTCATAATATAGTTGAGATAAACGGGCGCACTCCACATGAAATTGTTTTGGGTGATGTGATGAGAAGTGCCTGAAGTTATTAATAATATACTTTGTACTACTACCAATAACAACAACTACAACAATAATATTATTGTTGATTTTATTAACAATATTTTTATTGACAGTTTTATATTTTCTATGGAATTTATTCTTATTATTAAAGTTAATCAATACAAACAATTTTATTGTTGACAGTAATAAAGAATATCGCAAGTTATATTAACAATTTCCACTGGATTTTTTATTATTTTTTATTATGCGTGTCACTTACTTAATAAACTTGTGGAGGAAAGAGAGGAAGATAAATTTCACAACTACTTACTGTATAAAGTTTTGTCCTTTAGCTAAATGATTATATGATGGGAATGAAATTTATTCCTTTTTCTTTTCCTTTCTGTCATTGACAATAATCACTATAATTGGTTGTCATTGTTATGAAGTCAACGTGTGTTTGCTGTTGGTGCTACTGCTACTGCTACTGCCTCTGTTGTTGTTGCTGCTGTTCAGTAATGATACACAGGTACGTGCTAAGAATTCTGTTCGAAACGTGTGTATTTTGTGAAAGACTAATAGGATTTCCAGATTTTTTCTTTTGCAAGGAAAGGAAGGGTGCGAGAGGATGGAAAGACATTTAAAGAATAATTATTATAGCAATTAATTATACTCATCTTCATTTTGGTTATCTAAAGACAAATTGGAGTTCCTGCTGTTTTCTTGCATTCAAATAAAGAAACATTAAATCATATTTTAGTTTATTTTAATTTTCTCTAAAGTTAAATGTCAACAGTGTTTCCCAATTTATCATAAATTATAATGTCTTTCAGGGTACAAGTGGTTCAAAGATAAGTTTTTGAAAATATATTTAAATAAATTTAACATGGTAACAGCGATATACTTTCGATTGGATTTGAAGGAATATAATCCTCAACTGGTCACGGGGTTGGCCATATAGGAAAACTTTCCAAAATTCATTCATGACCATCTACAAAAAATATAGTTCAATTTTTTATTTTTTAATTAAACGGTTTTAATAAGACTCTTGGCATAGTTTAAGAATAAAATGTTGTTCGAAACCTAAGTAACTTTTCCGAAGTAAGTGCATATAAACTTATATTTTTTCTTTAAAATCTACATTCTAATAAAAACCAAAAAACATGGTACAGTCGAATATTTAATACCCTACATCATATTGTTGATTGTAAATGTCTGCTACGAAAAATGTATGAACGATCCTGGTATAATTAGCTTTCTTCATTATGCTTATATATGCAATACATTATTATGATACTAACATTTATGTAAAATGGGAATAAGAAAATATGATGTACCGATCTTAGTTTAATTTCGCACATGACAAATATTACCCACATATAAGTGCGATTGATTGTATGGAACCTATAAGAAATAATGGACCGATCCTCTTATAATTTGGCACATCGCTTTAGAATATGAAAAGACTTAGTTCTGCAAATTTTGGTCAAAATCGTTTTACATTTAGAAATTTTATGGGGGGACAATTGTATGGGACCTATATGAAATAATGGACCGATCATAACCAATTTCAATAGACATCGTCCTTGGGCCAAAATAATAGTACGTGCCAAAATTCATTAATATATTTTTATAACTCCAACCTGTATTTTGTGAACAAGCTTTACATACACGGCAAGCTGGACGAATACGCTTAAATCGACTCAGGAAGTTGTAACGAAGTAATTCGTTACATATTTTTTTGTTGTAAAATCAGATATGAATTAACTCGCTAACATGAATTTAAAGTGTACTTGCTTATTTTATAATTGTTCTTGTAAAATAACTGTTAATTTTTAAGAGTGTAAATATAAGAGAAATTGTTGTAGTATAAGAGAATATAGTAACATATTTAAGTATGAGTACATTATATGCCCAACATACAAAATAGTTGCATCACTACTACGATACTGTTGTATTACCACTAATACTAATAATCAACATCACTACTTCTTCAGTTGGGCTTGTGCTGCCGTTGTGGACGGACAGCTATCGCAAGTTTGTAATAGCTTCGATAGCAGCCGTATACAGGCAAAACAGTCCCAACCTAGTAGTAGTGTTAGGGTTTCTACTGGTATTTACTGCCATAGATCCCAAACAATATAGTAGTGTTAGGGTTTCTACTGGTATTTACTGCCATAGATCCCAAACAATGTAGTAGTGTTAGGGTTTCTACTGGTATTTACTGCCATAGATCCCAAACAATATAGTAGTGTTAGGGTTTCTACTGGTATTTACTGCCATAGATCCCAAACAATGTAGTAGTGTTAGGGTTTCTACTGGTATTTACTGCCATAGGTCCCAAACAATGTAGTAGTGTTAGGGTTTCTACTGGTATTTACTGCCATAGATCCCAAACAATGTAGTAGTGTTAGGGTTTCTACTGGTATTTACTGCCATAGATCCTAAACAATATAGTATGGCAAAAGGGAATCTACTGGTTTTTACAACCATAGATCCCAGGCAATGTAGTAGTGATAGGTATGGTAGTAGAACTACTAATACAATTACAAAATAATATTCTATATAAGGGCCGGATCTAGATTTAATCGAGGAGTCTGGTCTGGAAATCTGGAGGTCACGGTTTTTAAATTAGTTACTAAATAATTAAGTGCTGTTATAATAATTAGTACATAAGAAAGAAATAATAAATTTTGAATAAACAATAAAAAAATAAACTTAAAATACAAAGTATCCTGGGTATCCTGGCAAACATCCTTATAAAGTGATTATGAGTCGAAACGATATACTTAAAAGTGGTGGTAGGACTATTAATTCTGCCCGTTACAAATATCTGCACAATAGCATAATACCCCCCACCAGCTATGGTGTTGTAGGGTATAATAAAAAGTAATCGACCTCTTTGAAAGTAATCGATGTTCGAAACCTAAGCAATTTTAATATAGTTTAATTTTTTTACAAAAGATAAACAAAATAATTCTAGTTGGTTTTGCCCATTTAAGTAGTATCAATTGTTACCAGGATACCAAATCATTTGAACATTAAATACTGGTAGGCGTTCTTGGACTCTGAGAACCTAACGAGGACAGCTCTATGTGGCCCCAAAGTTGGACATCTCTGTTAATAAAAATAATTAAAATAATGCAGATTCTTTATACCAGAACCGATCCTGTGAAGTGACCAAAGTTCGAACTTAAATCGGGTTAGTCGTCCGGATGTTACACATTTTTGTTTCAAATGAATTTTACTTTTCTGTAAATCAGTAAATTTTTATCGCTTCCTTTAAAATATTGATTGTTTGCTTTAGCAGGGGATTGTAGAAATGTAACTTTGGTTGTTTATTGGGTCCTTGGATGCATCGACGTGGTCCAGCCAATACATTTCATTTAGTTATTTGCTAGTTATCTTTTACAGTTTTCGAGTTCTTGATTTTGCAAGATATTGAGTAAATTTTTTTCTATAGATCTTCAGATATTCAAGCGATCCTGTTCCGATTTCCTCACTTAATTTTAGAAACCCAAATTTGTTGTCAATCTTCTGGCAATGGATCTTTCTTGACCAAAATCCTATTGTGTTTGGTACAAAATCTGCTGTTTTCGTTTGATCCGATTTTCAAAGTACAAACGTCCATTCTGGCTTTATGGGTATGATGTTTAAGGGTTGATTTGCCTGCTAAGCAGGCATGGTATCCATTTTTTCACCTGTAAAAATAATTAGCCATAGACGAATATAACATTCTTACTACTAGAGATGGTGGTAAGAATACACTTGTATTTCCTATTTTTTTTTTGAAATTTGTCCTTATTTGGAAAAAAGGTGTATAAGCTTTAATTTGGACCTTTTTTCTGCACCCAGTATACCCGAAAATAACATATGCTATGAAAAATTCTGATAGGACCAGGGCGATGGGTACCCCCCATACAAACCAAGTACTGAGTATCGAATATTTTAAGAACTGTAACAGCAAGAGTTCTCATATTTGATCCCAACTGCTTTTTCAAGGAACTGTTTTACAGGACAAAACGTTGGACGAATTGGACCAGGACCAGAGGGCACCCTGCATTCAAAGCATATATTGATTATCAAATATTGAAAGAACCATAACAGCGAGAATTCTAAATTTTGGCTCTAATCACTTTCTCAACAATCTGTTTTATCGGACAAAACGTAGGACGGATGGAACTAGCGGGTGGGGTATCCCCCATACAAATATTGAGTACTTAATTTCTTTAAGGACTGTTTCACTGGACGGAATGTAGGACGGATAGGATAGGGGGAGGTACCCCCACCAATCCAATATAAATTAATGATTATCTAACTATGAGACACCAACACTAGAAAATATATAGATCGGATCAGGGGGAGAGGTAACCCCAATACAAGCAAATTTAAATTACTTATAATCTATTTACATAGTATGAAAATACAACACTTATGTTTGCTTAGGGCCAGTAACTCCTTAAATTTTGTTTACCATAAAGAAATTAGTCTAATTTTAAAATACATTGAAAGAAATAAATTGGAGTTGGCAAAAAGGTTCAAAAATTAAAAATCATTAAACCAAATTAGATAAAATATATTAATTTGCTACATTTAGTCATTTAAATTGATTAAAAAATATATATTTTAGGAAGGTGGTTAATAAATTATAAATAGTACTAAATTTGAGTAATAATGTGGTACTTTTTTAGAGAAAATGTTTATGAGAATTTGAAGAATATTTGAATTTGATTGGATGATATTTGCAACAATGACATTTTAAAAATCAAGTCAAGAAGTGATTTTCTTGAAAAAATTAAAATTTGGTACTTTATGTTTTGTTGTAATAAATAATTTGTTGTAATAAAAGGTACTATTATGGCACTTTTTAAATCTTCTATACGCAATCATGTATGTGCTTTTTTAAATATTTTGTCAGCAGTAAAATAAATTATATTAACCACTAAATGGATATTGATTTGAGGGTATTATGAGGTACTTTTTGAATCTTCTTAAAGTACTATTTGTAGAAGTGGAATGTCAAATGCCAGTTTCTTATAAAATATAAATAAATCATAATTTATTTATTTATTTAATAAAATATAATTAAGATAAAATTCATAATTACCGTTTTCTTTTGTCACAACATTTTAATCTTCTTAAACATTCGTAAATCATCCTCCTCCCCCTTTTATCATTCTGGAATACATTTAATAAAATTAAATTGTATTTAAATCATAAAGAGAAAATTATTTTCTGAAGCATCCTGCCTACGTTGGCACCTTTTTTTCTCACACAAATTATAAAATGCAAATTTTTGGTTTCTTATGTAATTTTTCGTATTTGAAACTCGTTTTTTTTGGTTCGTCTGTCCTGTTCGGTGATTTAAGGTTGTTTCCTTTTTTCTCAATGTCTTTGCCACTTTAAGAGGATTTTCTTTATGGCAAATAATATCATCATCATCAGCTTCGTAGTCACCATCATCATAATTTATATCTTTGCTTTTTGGTTCCATCCTTTTCGCCTTCTGTTATCTCATAAATTGTTCAGCAATTGTTGTTCCCAAAATTCTTTTTAATTTATATTTTTTACTTTTTCTTTTATTCTTAAATTTATTGTTATACCCTACACCATCGAAGATGGTTTGGGTATTATATGTTTATGCTGATGTTTGTAACATATGGAAAAAAGTGTGTTACACCCACTAGATTCAGAATCATTTTCTGAATCGATTAAATAATATCCGTCCGTCTATCTGTCTGTCCGGTTGTCTATGTAAAAGATGTAAACAGTCTAGAGTATTTCAGGTACATCCCATTCAAATGTTCTTCCCGGAATGTTGTTATAAGATCATAAAAGACCATAAATACAAAACGAAATTTGACACAAGTAAGTTTTATAATATTCCAAAATAATGTGCTGGGTTCATTATTTTCCATAACCCCCTCAGAAAAATTCATTTTAAAACGCATGTCTAAAATCTTAGGTGCCTAATATGGATCTTCATTTCTGTTGTGAAACCCACATAAGTGTATAAAGTCATAGTGTGGTGGGAGGCGATGAATAGGAATGTCCATCGGATGTTCGCAAAGGTCCTTAGGTCGTTGGCAATCCTGATGACGGTAGCCTTGAGGTCGACTATATGTGATTTCATGCGTTATTGCACTGGTTGCCTCCTGCACTATTGTGTTAGCAGGCTGCCTTCAACTCTGCTGTCAGGCTTTTTGCGGGAAATCCGTCGAACATATGGCACCACGGACATTCTCGTAAACTGGATCACTCCCCATTTGAGTTGGGACTAATCGACTATTGTATCTCGGAACTATACTTTGAGGTGGAACTTTCCTTGATTGTTCCTGATGGGGGAGGAGGGGTCTTGGTATCCTACTCCAACGCTGGAATCTGCAGGATTTACACTGATTTTTTCAAGCGTCAAGGAAGGGAAGGAGGTGGTTTCTTCACTGAGATCTTTGATGTTAGGGTATCCTTTAGATTAAACGATGATTGTAGCATTCTACAGGCGGAGAATTCCACCATCATGAGGGTGGTATAATATGATACCGGGAGATATAAGGATTTTTACTTATCTTTAAACAAGATAGCAAGACATTCCATTGTTAGGTTGATTTGGATTCCTGGACACAACAACTGTTGGTGTTAAAACATTGCAGATGGTCTAGCCAGACATAGTGCATCGCTCGGTGATGACTGCATCGATCGTCTGGTTTAATTCAAGAGCTTTAAAAATAAGCTGTTTGGAGAACCTTTTGATGCAGATTACTGGAGTAATGAACTGACTACTAGGGAAATACAATGGGACCAGTCGCGTGAGATGTCTGTTTGAACACTGCCCTCGGAACTAATTTATTAACTTACCTATATATTATTTAAAGATTTCTAAAAGATTACTTTGTGGACATTTGCGCAATGAAAAAAATAATAATAATAAAAATCTGCCAGAACATAAGTTTCGTCATCGATAATGCAGGAAAAATATTTTTTAGATGACTTGACTTCACTTGACTCTGTGTTTCGCTTTTAAATTTGTAGAAGCGTTAATGCCATGCACTTTTTGAACTATTGGTACGAAACTATTAGGACTATTGGTACGAAAAGTTAAAACTTATACTTTTCGTACCAAATAGTTCAAGCACAGACTTTACCAGGATGCTTTTCTACCGGATGTGATGGGAGCTCTTTTAAAAATGCTTTCAATTTTTTGGCTTCAGAAACGCCATGTGGACCAGGATTTCTATTAACAAACAAATTCTTTCCGGTACTGTTTAATAATATTGGAAACTTTGAATGTTTGAACAACTTTTTGTAGGCTCAAGTTAGGTTTTGTTGAAAATAGTTAATAATTTCAGTACGGACTAAAATTATCATCATCATTAGGTGACTTTTGTTCATGTGTGTATATCTGAAAAATTTATTCAAAATAATTCAATAGTTCCAAAATTTACAAAATAAAAGTTGAGTTGAGATTAATGGAATTAAAACTCAACCTTTTGATCTTTACTGATTTGATGTCATCATTCTAAATTTGTTCATCGAATATGAATTAATCAATAAATATAATTTTCTTATGATTTTTAAAATAAATTTAATGCAGATTGAATTTTAAAGTTTGTATTTGAAATAACCCAACAAACCAAAAGGCTTTAAAATAAGTTTGTAATAAACTTACTAGCATAAATGAAAGATTTGCAAAAGTGTTATGGTAATTGTTGTTGTGAAACACTTATTAACAATTAGATTGAACCCTTGTGGTAATATTTTTAGTTAAAGAATACAAAAAGCTAAGAAGTGCAATTATAAAATAAGACTTCAAGGAAAATAGTTTTATTAGCATGATAAAAGCGAGCTTATTTTTGTAATATTTTTATAAGCTTTGATTGTTTTTAAATTCAAATTTAAATGCTTATAACTTTTAATTCTATAAAGATATTTTTTCTTTTGCCAAAATTCTTTCATTAGTTCTTAATAGAATTAAAAATATTAAAAACAAAGCCGTATAAAATTTGGATCCGCTAAATACTTCACCAAGATCGGTTAAAAAGTAAAATTTTGAATTTTTGCAACTAAATACCTCTTAAACTATAAGAGATAGCCTATCAATGCTTGTCTATAATTTTTCAATCACTTTGTGAAATTGTGACAAGAAGCCATTCCTGACTTCATACAAAAAATACTGAAAATATTGCCTGAAAATTCTTGACAATCAAAATATCGACTTAGGATATTTTCCAATGCCTTGGAAGAAGGCCGTATATAGGGCCTATATTGAAGCATGGGGTTCTTATCATTTGCGAAGCTTTTGTAATAGTTCATACTTCTAAGAGTCAATGAGTTGTTGTATTATGGAAATATACTAAAGGATTTTTCAGAACTTAAATCTCAATTTCATTTGTATACAAATTTTTATCACTAATTTAAAACTAATCTGACTGGGACTGGTTGCAATTTCACTCGAATTACTTATTTTGGATATTTTATTATTTAAGAACAAATCAACAATTTCGTTTGATTCCTTATGGACTTTTGTATTTTATTTTATATGACATTTTTTTAAATTTAATTTTATTTTTTACACAGATTTTATATCTTTTTTTGCATTGAAACACTTACAAAACTCTTGCGAGCATAAATCTTTTACAATCAAATTTGTAAATATTGTTATTCCAACAAGTGTATAGAAAGTATTATAAATACTTTTGCTATAGCAAAATTATTTTAAAAGTATTTGTAATTTTGATTAAAATAAACGTATAATAAGTATGCTTATGAAATGTTATCGAAGATTCTTGATGATAAGTTTTTTTTACTATATAGTTACATTTTGTTTATGACTTAGTTTGCTGGGAAATGTGTTTTATATACATAAGTAAACAAAACTGTTTTTATGTATATAAAAAGTATATACTGATTCTTTTTTTGGAACAGGTGTTATGCCATCAGAGAGTTGATTTATATTGAAATATAGTTTTTATACTCTACACCACCGTAGATGCTTGGGATAATTTGTGTTTGTGCAGATGTTTGTAACATCATAACCTTTAAGTATACCATTTGACTCAGAATCACTATCTGAGTCGATTTAACGATGTCTGTCCATCCGTTTGTATGTATGTCAGGTTGATTGTTCATGTTAACGTTGTGAACAGTGTACAGGTCACAAATAATATATCGATGAAATTTAGTACATATTATTATTTTGGCCTAATTGCCGATTTTCGGTCCAACATTTCAGGTAGCTTCCATGTAAATGTTCCTTCCGGAATGAGGTTTAATATAAATAAAAAGTGATTTAAACGAAATTTGGCACAAATAAGTGTTATGATAATCTTAAAAATGTGCCAGCATATGCGAGGGTCGGTCCATTATTTCTCATAGGTCCCACACACATCCCCTTCGAAATATCACTTTTAAGGCATAAATCTCACTGTACATTTTAAAATTAATCGGAAAATCAGATTACACGAGGGTAATAATGTTGTGTAGGATATTAGAAAGTTGGGCTTGACCGACTACACATTCTTACTTGTTATTTTTTTAAATCTTAATATTTTCTCTCTAAAATTTTGAATTATTTGAAAAAAATATTAAAATTTTATAAATAAAATTTAATTTGCTAAAGAAACAAAATCACTAAACTTTAAATAATGAAATTATTTTTCCAAAAAGGGAGAGATAAAGAGTATAAAATTTATTATAAATGAAAAAAAAGAGAGCAAAAGTTTATTATATTGTCCCCCTCCCAGTTGGACTTCATTAAGTCATTGTTGTAAAAGGAGGAGCACCAGAAGTGTTAAACTGAAGGGGCGTGTTATCTTTATGATTTTATGAATTATGTGTGCGCGCCATAATAACCGTCATATCTGTATGTTTGTCACATTGTCTTGTTCCCCTTCTTCATGCTTTTAGCCATTCTTTTATGAAAATGAGCACAAAAGAATTTATATTCTTCTGCTAAGCAAAGGTTTAGTTGTTACAATTAATTCTTTTTATTTTATTTTTTTTGTTTGTTTGAAATTGATGGAGAATTGTTGCCCGCCGTTTCATTGTTATTAAGTTTCCCTGAATGTTGTTGTAACTTTACACCTTAACTTTATTTTTGTTTTTCTTTTTTTGATATCATTCTATATATGTATATCGTTCTATATGTTATAAAACATATATTTTCATACGTACATACATATTTCCCATAAGACTTGCGCCAAATTGTAATCCGAGTTTAATTCCACAAAATAATGTTTTATATAAATATTGTTTGTGTGTGTGTGTGTAAGTTTATAAAAATGTCTGTGTAAAATATTATTGCTGGAAACATTTTGTCCTAAAAATTTCATTTGTTATGATGATTTGACTAGAAGAATTTTTTTGAAATGATAAATTTTTTTATTTGTTTCAAAATTATAAAAAATAAAAATGACCTTGGACTAGATTAATATTCTTTAGGGTTTATTTTTTTAGTTTTTCCAAAAAAAATTAATTATTACATAACACTATTTCTTAATAAGTAAATAACTGGATATTTATAGTTCACTAACGATCAGGAGATAAGAAAATTTAATACAACCAATTGATACCAAATGATTTTTTCGCAAAACTTCAGGATTCTCATGATTAAATTTGATATATTTTCAAGTTTATTTGAAAGGACTACCGGTCACTTGCAGATCAGGGCGCAGAGGAGACATTCAAAATTGACCATATTGCGAATAAGAATTTGTTAATTTCACAAGTTTTTGTTTTCATAAATTTAACCGGGCATAACATGACCCGTTAAGTCCGTTTTTAAACCTGCCGGATTCCTTGTAAAATTCTAAAAAAAAAATATTGCTTAACATTACCAAGGAATTTGATGTAGTTTGTCACAATGGGATGATTTATAAGATAATCAGCAAAGGGTTCTGACTGGACTTCTGTAGTCTTGCGAACAGTTTCCTCAGGGTCCTGATTTATGCGTTCAACATACTAATTGCCTCATTTGGAAGACTGCAGCCTCTGCGTATAGGGGGTGAGGAAAATGTAAATTCTGACATATTCAAATATTTAGTTGTGATTACACACGAGGATTTTGAGCACTACTAACATTATTGACACAATTTTGTACACGGTGTAGAGAGTGGACACTATGTCTCGACGCATACTTTAGAGCACAGACAGCTTAGTATTGTATCATCAGGTGTTTAGCTTATCATTTCCCATGCATTTCTATCTGATTTGAAATTTAATTTTCCCAGATAAATAGACTAAGGAGATGGAAGTATGAAGCTGCCTCAGTATAGACCTCGATTGGATCCAGACTGTATATTTCGCAGGTCAATCTATCTTTGTATAGATTTTTTTAAAAGGGATAAATATTTTCATGGCTTTTTAAATTTGGCAAACAAATTTGATTGTCCACTAAATTGTCGAGCTTCAATCAGTCGAGAAACATCTCAAACATGTCTTGTAAGGATATTTTTATTTAAAAAATAATTCTTAATTTATAAAATTATTTCCAAAAAAAATCTGTGAATCGTGAATCCAAAGGAACTTTTAAAGTTTTATTTTAAAAATTGATTAAAACCAAAAATTATTTTAAAATAATTAAATGTCCTTTATCAAATAATAACACAGCAAAAAAATCATCAAGAAAGTATTAAAAAATTCTCATTTAGATTAAAAAAATATATATAATAACAGTTGTATTTTATTATTATCTTTATAAACGAAAAAAGATCTTTATAAAATATAAAAATATAATAAATTCAATACAAAAGAAAAATTATTTTTATTTTAATCCGCAAAATACTTCAAAAAAAAAAAAACATTTCAAAATGAGAAAAATATCTTATTCTTCTCTTGGATTTCACTAAAATGACTTGTCAATTTTTCTACTTTTTTTTTTAATTTTTTCTTAATTTTTCGACATGCTTGAACATGAACATAAACTTTCTTCTTTCCTCTAAGTCCTTTTTCTCAGTTTTTTTTTGTATATAAAACACGTATCAATAAAATGTTCTTTATTATAACAATATTTTACTATTTCCTTATCCTTGAAGTTTGGAATACAGAGAGAAGGAGAGAGTGAAAGGAAGAGAGAGAGGGAGGGAAAATATACAAACAAGCTATGCCGAATCTTCTATACCCTCCACCGCAAATGTCTAAGAAATAAATTAATTATGTTTTATACATGTACATTATACGCACATATAAAAACACATATACACTCACAAACGTGAATTTATTTTTTATATATAAAAAAGAAATCTTTATGAGTCATAAAATTAGTTATTTTTGGCTATAACTTTTTTCAACTGAACCGATTTTAATGATTGATTGGAAAAGAATAAGGTACATATTTCTTGATATTATGATCATTTAATTTAATTAATTTTATTCTATTTTCTCGATTTATATTTTGATAATTTCACTAAAGTTCTTTGCTTTTATTTGGAGGTTGTCTCAAATATCGGTCTATATCTCTTAACATATTGAACCGATTTTGCTGGTTTAAACAAGAAACTTCTCAGGACTATAATAAATACACAAGTCAAATTTCATTGAACTCTGTCAATTATTGAGGATGTAAACGTGTCAAT
>PYHX02000158.1:67288919-67336155 GCA_004302925.2 Cochliomyia hominivorax | reverse complement strand
TTCGAGCTTCGAGCTAAAAAAACCATTAAATTGGTATTCATCTAAATCTCACTAAGTCCATTGTGTAAAATGTTGGCAAAAATGTCTCTGAAAATAAATGAAACATTCTTGAGAGTTGATCAAAGATTAGTTACCTCAAAGATTTGGATTGATCCCTTCAATCCTCGGACTTTAAATTTCACAGAGATTTATCATTGACATTTTAGAGGAAAATCTTGAACACTACACTCAGAATTCATTTGGAGTCGAACAGTAAAAACCAGTTAGAAAGCTTACAGATCTTCACCAGTTAGTACTCAAAAATGCACAGGGGTTGTAAGAAATGGATCAACTCAATACTTGTGTTTGATTCAATTATCAAGAGAACTAATACAACAAAAATTTTCAATTTCTTCCAAATCGAGTTTGTAAAAGTACGAAATTAGTGAGAGTTTTTAAAATCCAATTAAAACGAAACTGGTTTAAATAAAAATTGGTCCAACACTAAATATTTCCTAAAATTATATAAATCGGATTAGTAGAAAAATAATACGACTAATCTGATCATTGCGTCGTGGCACAAATTTGGAGCTTCTTTCATTATTTATTACTTCAAATTTTATGAAGTGAAATAATAATTCCAATGGAAAATGAAATAACTCCCCGAAATTTGGCAATATAGAAATAAATCTAAACTCCATACGAAACTTGGTCTCTCTAAAAAAATACATTCTGTACATTAAAATTATTTTCCAAAAAAATGTGAAATTTCAAATAACACATGACCGGGAAATAATATCTTTTTTACATCGTGAAGCCACTTCTTTTATGTAGAGTAAGTTCATGTTATTCGTGTGGTATAGACTTTTAATAGGGTTAGAGACTTTTGTATTGCATTGGAAAAAAGAGTTAGAACAGTTCAAAAACGCGTAATTGGTCAACGCTCATGGAAAATTCACGAAGTCAGAAAGTATACTCGCCTACGTCTCCACTATCAGTCTGAGTAATTCCAATGAAACCTTTCACTTTTATATGGAACACTGTTTGTTGTCACGTGTCCCAATTTTTTACTTAGCTTTTATTCAATATTTTTAGAGGATTCATAGAATGATATCACAAACCGGTTATTGTGGAAGTTGTTTATAGCATCTCCTCAATTCTACTAGTAATTGATAACGCCAAACTAAATAGGACAGAAATCAGAAGTCTTATTTGTATTATAAAAAGATACATCCAAATCGTAAAACTTATTCTCGAGGTAATTTTTTTTTGAAGCTGCTAATGGATCCTGATTAATGTTAATGTTTCCAGTACGAAGAGATTTATCTTTATAGACTTATGGATCTAAATTCATTTAATCTTTTATATCAGGTCTTGTTCCTCCTGGATGAAAATGGCTGTCTATTTAGTATATAAAGCTATTTGTGTGTGATCGTGAGATATTATGTGAGTCCAACACTATCAATATATCAAACCCCAAATTATATAAAAATCGAATAAAAATTTTAGATTTTATACCATAAAGTATATCAACTGATTTTCTTTTCGATAGCATTTTACTCTGTAATAGAATTGTAACAGGAAATTCAGAACTTCTCTTAAAGACCACAATAAGTTCTAGACAAATGATATTGAATTTAATTACTTAAATAAAAATCTCAATATAATTAATTTATGTTTTCAACATTAAATTTATCACGTTTTCTTCATTAACTTAAAAAATATATTAATTAAGGTCAAGGTCCCATTACATTATAAAGAAATGGCAGCTGATATCTCCGAGTATTTCCTTCAAATCGGTTTATAAAGACTCATTTTAAAATTATTGTAATATAAAATCAATTAAGTGATTTGAAATGGTGTTTTCATATAATTTTTTTTTTTGTCCCAACCACATGTTCCTTCTTGTTGATTTATAGTTTTTTTGTGTTAATAAAATCGGGGAGTTCTTGGGGGTGTCTTTCTGTGTATAATTTCTCTTCGTTCATTTATTTACAGGTATGTATGTGTTTTGTAAGTCCATATTATTGTTAAACATCGTCAGTCATTGTGGTCATACTCGCGTTTTTATGTCTATTGTGTGCCTTCGAGGGTGTGTATTCTTTGTGACCATCCTATAGGTTTCAAGTGTGTGATTGTTGTTATAGTTCTCTTATATCTATGTACGACCTTGATCCTATTTAACATTTTTCTATTATTTTGTTTTTTTTTTCTTTTCAACTTCATTTTTATTACTCCATTTTATTCATTCCCATTTTTTCTATATTGAGAGAGAAAAAGTAAATTATTTATCATTATGATTATGATTATAATGATAATTTTAAGTGGATAATTTTATCAAGTACTTTGTTGGAAGATATTATAAATGCTAACCCCATCTTGAAATGTACAGATCGGCTCAGATTCACTTCCAGAGTTTTAAATTTACTTGAAATCAATGTTTTAATTCCAAAAATCCTTTAAAAAATATATAAAATTATTTATTAACATTTTTGCTTTATCTGTCACCAACCAATATCAGGGTTCAAAATCTTCTATAACCAAAAATTTAATAACATATCAAAAGCCATATAGAATTTTATAATTCCAACTTTATTATTTGTGAAATTCTTCCGAAAACCGGAATGTTAGCAAAAATATATCAAATTTGAGAAACTCTGGTTCTAACAAAATTTAAAGTTTTCGTATGCACTTTACTAAAACTTAAAAGAAGACTTTCGGAAGAATGTAAATACGGTTGAGGCCCTTTAAGAAGGAAAATTTTATAACTCAAAAAGAGTGTAACTTTTTGGTTGTCTCTTAAACTATAGTAAATACTACCATAGGAAGCGATTTTTGGTTGGTCTTCACTAGCAGAGTTCAATCATATGAAAATCCTTAAAATTAATTCTGAGGTGTTCAGTTTTGGAACCTTGATGGTCGGGACCCTTTAAAGTTCACGAAGTCAAAACTTAAACTCACCTACGTCTCTGCCTATCAGTCTGTTTAATTCCAATGAAATCTTTCACTTTTTTATGAAAAACAGTATTTTGGCTTTTATTCAATATTCAAGTTTTGCTTAGCTTTTATTCAATATTTATAGGACTAATAGAACGATCATTTAGCCAGATCGCCATATAATTAATAGATTTCTCCTCAATTATTATTCTATTATCAAAAGGTGCAACCGAAACGTAAACCTTATTCTCGAAGTATTTTTTATGAAGCTGCTAATGGATCCTGATTGATGTTAATGTTCCAGTACAAAGAGATTTATCTTTATAGACTTACAGATCTAAATTCATTTAATCTTTAATATGAGATATTTGTTCCCTCCTGGATGAAAATGGCTGTCTATTTAGTATATGAAGCTATTGTGTGTGAATGTGAGATATTCGATATTTAATATTTGCTTTGCAAATTAATAGTTCTTTAGATATACAACAATGTCGGTCGAGTACTTAACTACTCTATAAGTCCCAATAAATATGATGGAAGTCCAATCTACTCAAATATACAATACCAGGTTCTGATGTCTCTTCACGTCAAGTTTAAGTAAACTTCTAATCATTTGTGTTAAGTAGTTTTATATATGTATCGTTGGAAAGGTTAGGACTTAAAAATTGTTATAAAAATACATTATTATATAAGTAAGAATGTTATAGTCGGCTAACTCCAACTATGTTATACCCTACACCGCAATGTTGATCATAAATGGTGGTTACGAAGCATTAATGAATGACCCTCGTATAATTTGATATTCTGATTTATTCTTAAGTGTGCAGTTCTTTATTCTAACATTACAATTTATGTGAAATTTATGCGCTTTTAAATGATTTTTTGGGAGGGTTTTATAGGCGCTAGAAGAAATTATGGAACAACCCACATTGATTTACCTTAATTCCAACAACAATACGAACGTATATGTGAGATTTAAGTCATTCAAAATGATATTTGACAGGGGCTATGGGAACTATGAGAAGCAATGGACCACCCCTTTGGCTTATCCAAATTATTCCAGTAGGACATTTTTATCGGAGAATCCTGAAATTTTGAAGCGTTCATAGCAAATTTAAACAAGCTTCGTCCTTGAGCTTAAGTAATAATATACATTAATTTTTCATCAAAATTACGACCTGCTGAGTGTTAGACGTTTACATAGACAAACAGTCGGGCATTGTTAAATCGATTCAGAAAGTGATACTGAGTCAAATGGTGGGTGCGTAACAAACATTAGCACAAACGCATAATACACGAAACACCTAAGGTGGTGTAGTATATAATAAAGATATCAAATTTCTATATAATATGGAACAAAATTGTATTTAATAAAATACTATAAACAGATTCCCAATTTTTATTTCAAAATACCCAAAAATACCAATTTAGAGAATACTTATTTTTATAATTGTTTGTTTAAGGTAATTGATCAATCTGTCGTTGTATGAGTTTGTGTCCTTTAGAGATTTCTTGAACATATAACAAATGTAAGTATATAATAAAGAAACTTTTCCTTAATTTTAGCGTTGATATTTTTTGCTTTATTCCAAAAGACAGTTCTTTTAAAATTGAAACTTCCTCTAATTTCATCGGATTTGAAGAGAACATTTGAGCTCAAAAGAAAATAGTTTAATTAAAAAGGAAAAATTGTTACCACCTTTTTGAAAAACAATAAAAAATATTAAATGTTTTTATTTTTTCCCCAAATTCAAAATTTTAAAATAATATAATTTTTCATCGGATCCACAGAGGTACAATATTTTTTTTTTTATTTTTTATGAAATCCAGATGTCTTAAATATTTTTTACTTTGGTCTAAATATGCCTCAAAACTATAATATATATCTTTCGTATAGAATGCTAAGGATTTTCTATACGATTTTTTCAATTAAATCATAAATACAAATTTGACATTTTTGTTGACATTTTTTCGTATCCGATATAACCAATTTTGGAGGTACCTGTGTGCTGCTCCAAATCAATTGGAAAACACCTCTAGAATATCCATGTTAAATTTCATTGAAAAATATTTAGAGGTTCCAAAGTAACAGAATTATAGTCGTTTAACTCAAATTACCTTGAATTTATTAATGATATTGAAAAAGAGATTTTTTATTATTGAGTTCAACACCTCGAGATTGGTTTAAAGGTAGGAGAATATTAATAAAATACATATGTGGATGTATGTATTTATATATGTATGTATGTATGTATGTATGTATGTATGTATGTATGTATGTATGTATGTATGAATGAATGTATGTTATGTTTTAAAAATAAATGTATATATGTATATTTATATGAACTTGATCTGGAGAGTAGAGGAAACACAATCCTATTTCAATGGTATGACATAATATGTGGGTCAAGGACAAAAATAATTTAAACCACAAATTAATATACAAAATATCATGTCATTACGTAAAATACAAAATGTTTCTAATCGAGATTTCCCCAAAGATCTATGAGGAGAATAACGCTTCAGTTTCAATTTAAAAAAAGTTTTTTAAAACACAAAAGGACATGTTGGGTATATACATGTCCTTTTGTGTTTTAAGTATACCGTTCGACTCAAAATCACTCTCTAAGTCGATTTAATAATGTCCGTCCGTCTGGCTGGCTCTCCATGTAAACTTTTTAAACAAAATGCAGGTCGCAATTTTAGAAACATCTTGATGAAACTTGGCCCATTAAAAATGTCCTGAATATAAAGCGATTTTACATTTGGCACAAATAATTATTCTAATATTTAAAAAAACGTGCCAAATTATATGAGGATCGGCCCACTATTTCTCATAAGTCTCATACAACACCCCCTTAAAAATATCACTTTGAAGGGCTTAAATCTCCAAAATTTACTAAAGTTCCCGTATTATCCTCCCGGTAAGAGTCCCTTTAAAGGGTATTAAATAGCTGGGCTTGACTGACTTTAGCTTTTGTTATACCCTCCATCAACATAGAGGTTATATTAACTTTGTCATTCCGTGTGTACGCTTAGAAGGAATCATCTAAGACCCCATGAATTATATATCTTTTTGCATCATATCAAAATCTGAGTCGATTGAGCTATGTCCGTCTGTCTATCTGTCTATCCGCCTGTCTGTTGCTGCCACCCTAAAATCAAATTTGGACTGAGTACTAAGAAGTTTACTTTTCGCATTAAAGCGAAGAACTTTCGTAAAATTCTCAATTATAAATCGACAAATCAAATCATTGACAAATCCATTATAACAAAAATATGTAAAATATCGCATTACTATTTTATATGGAAGTTTATATGGAAGTTTGTATGTGCGGTTGATGTACTTGTACGAAACATAATTTATTTATTTCTTAGACAGTTGTGGTGGAAGGTATTGAAGATTCGGCATAGCCGAATTAATAATTCTAATAACGTTGTTGCATATTATTTCAAACAATTTGGATTATTAAAAATTAACTAAATTGCAAAAATTGATTTTCATAATGGATTTCACTTTTATTTCACATATTTTAAATGTCAATGTGAAAAAGACAACAATAAATTATTACTTAAGACCACCTGATTTCTATAAGAAAATTTCCCTGACAACATTGTCTTTTGAAAAAAAATATCTTTGGAAAAAAGGACAAAATATTTAACGAAACATAAGTTAACTCCCACTAAAAATACACAATTTAACGGGCTTTTTTAGTGAAACCACAAAACCCACTGGACACGTGTTCCCTGGCTTTGGTTGTGCATATGTAATTGATTAATTAATATATATTTTCAAAAATACTTACTTATTTAGTTAGTTAGTCGAGTATGTATTTTTCAATTTCGATGACCATGAGAATATTTGAGAATGACAAAAATGATAATAATAAATAAAATAAACCCCCGAAAAAAGGAATAAAATGAATGATTTATTTTATTTTGTAAGGACAAAGAACTATTTTGGGATAATACTATAGGGTTGCCATAGTTTAAAGAATGAGAAATTGAAATACTATTTCGCCTGTGCCAAATCTTAATAATCACGTTTGATCAGCTTAAACTCCGATTCGGGAAAAGGCCTAATATCAGGGTTAAACATGTTGTAACCGTGACAAAGTCAGCGAATACCCTGTACAGGGAATGAAACCCTGTGTTGGAGCTTCAGCCATATGTACACTAATGATTTGAAGTTCTAGAATACTAAGCATAACAAGTTAAAATGTTATAGTCGGTCAAGCCCGACTACGTAATACCCTATCGTTAGCCGTAATGATAGTACGAAATTCTTTAACGAATATCGTATATATATCGTATTTGCTTTTCTGATTTATAGTTAAGTGTGAAGTACATAATTATGATACTAGAAGAAATTATCGTTTTTAGATTATATTTATCTTAATTAGACCAGTTGTTATTACAATAACAACTTATATGTGAGATTTATGCACTTCAAAGAATGATATTTCGAAGGGGGTTTGTATGGGAGCTATGAGAACAAATGTACCAATCCAAACACCTCCGGTGGTGTAGGGTATAAAAATATTAGGCCAAATTTCATTAAAACAAGAAAGAATTATAGTCGTTTAATCCCGATAAAGTAACACCCTGCACCACAATGTTGTATATAAATGGTGGTACGAACGATCCTCTTACAATTTTATTAAGTGATTTATTCTTTTCTTCATTTCATTAAGCTTTGTCCTTGGTCCAAAATAACAATTTCATTAAGATATCTCAAAAGTTACGATCTCTAGAGCATTCAGAATGTTAACACCGACAGCCGGACGGACAGACACAATTTAATTGACTCACTTAAAGTGGGTGTAACGTAATTTTTTCTATATGTTATAAAAATTAGCACAATCGCATAATATCCCAACCAACTACGATGGTGTACGGTATAAAAATTAGACCTTTAAACCTTTATTTTTAATGCCAATTCCGAAAAGGGTCCTTTTCGGGAAACTACAGTCATATGTGGACCCATATTCATGAAATTAGTTTCATATATTAATGACAATTATAAAGACAATTGTAGCGAAATTAAGAGGATTTTCAAGAACCATATTCCGGGTTGGAACCAAAAATAAAATGTCTTCTCCATGTTCTTCAAAATTCGACAAACAAACTTTTTATTGTTAAATATTTGAAATAATTTAATATATAAGAA
The DNA here is from genome assembly GCA_004302925.2 of Cochliomyia hominivorax. NCBI lineage: Eukaryota > Metazoa > Arthropoda > Insecta > Diptera > Calliphoridae > Cochliomyia > Cochliomyia hominivorax. The sequence goes on along the minus strand of PYHX02000158.1, from coordinate 67,328,069 downwards.
TTTTTACCATATATTTTTGCATCAAATCAAAATCTGATTCGATATAATATGTTCATCCGTCTGTTTTTGCACGCTGACATCTATAACAATTGACAGAGTCAATGAAATTTGGCTTGAGTATTTGCTTTTGCCCCGAGAAATTTTATATTTAAAAGCGGCAAAAGTCGGTTAAGTTAAAAAAGTTAAAGACCGATATCAATAACTAAAAATTAATTTTATTTGGGACATGAAATTAACTTAGTCGATTAAATCGACTCAGATTTTGACCTGATTCAGCCATTTTCCCCCGTTTTAAAATCATCGTAGCAAAAATCAAATGCAAATTTCATTAACGTTGCCGATTCGAATTTTTAGTAAAGATTTGAAACGCTTCAGAGTTTTGAACTTAATCAAGAACTTAAGCTTTCGGACAATTTGAAGTATTGTTAGTATTTATTGATTGTTTTATTTGGGCCACCTTTTACTTTGTTCACGAAAAGTAGAAGTTCATCAAAAATGTGGCAGATGAAATGTCATTATTTTCTGTAAAACTTAATACACGTAGCTCCTCAAAATATCCGTTACCGACAGACCAAAGGAAATCAAATTCATTGAAGTTGGACGCAACTAGCCAATTGGATATATATCTCCAATGTTTGGAAAAATTGCTAAGCAAGTAGAGTATACGTATCTATGAATTAAAGTGTCATCACGTAACTTTCACTTAAAGAGGGAAAAACTATCCCGCTGTAACACTTGATGGTATAAATATACCTCAAATGGATTTTGTAACATACCTTAGTATGTATTTGAATAGACGACTTACATGACTTCATTCCATTGAAGCCAAGAGAATTGAAATGAAGTTGAAATCGTCTTGCCTTCAATAAACACTCCTAACTAAGCCTTGTCAAATAAAGTTATCCTGTGTAATACCGTACTAAAGCCAATTTGGACATATGACATCCAACAGGGCACTGTCGAAAATTTAAAGACTATAACGGGAGCACTGTGGTACATATGAAATTAGAATATTCATAGAGATTTAAAAATTCCATTAGTAAAAGAAAAATTCCGAAAAGTAGGGAAAATTACATCATGAAATTTCGGAACCATCCAGACCCCCTTGCAAGACTTCTAGTCGTAGGGGATTTGGGCATATAGCATCGTAGAGCCGACATTCTCTTATTCTCTGCTTGTAGAAAATATAGATTTAGTTTTAGGTTTTAATATAGAAAAACTTATTGTGAGACCCAAATACGGCTGATTCAATAAGTCAAAAGAAACTTTATAAAAGAGTTGGTAGCCGATAATCCGTAAACATTTTGATGTTTTTATTAAAGTGCAGGATATATATTTTATTATGTCCTTCCGTTTGTCAGCTGGTTGGATGGCTGCCTATCATAGAAAATACTGTACCAAAACTCTGAGAGGATCTTTGTATAATTCTTATATCTTTCAAATAAACTTCCGAAAATGATTTTAAATGACTTTAATGTCTGTAATATGTAAATATATTTTTAAGACGCAAATAATAAATCCAAATACTACGAGGGTCGGTTGATAATTTTTTATACATCCGCCATTGTGTAGGGTACATTACACTCGTACTTGTTTTAATTATTTCATGTTCATTCAATAATGACTTTTTTAATTTTGGCAACTCTATTCTCATCCTTAAATTATGCTACACTTTTTTAAACTTTATTTACACATACTCAAAAACACAATTGTGCCCCACACACTCAATTTTAATAGTTTTATATATGTGTAAGTGTTAATATAACGGTATTAGGACAAAAGACAACATTTGTTATTACAACTGTTACACAAACAACGTGAGAATTGTGTCATAAAAAAGTAAAAACAAAACAAAAAATAAACGAAAATAAATGAGAGAACATAATGAACATGAAAAAATATTAACGAAAAACAAAAACAACTTTAATAACTATTTAGTAAATAATGGAAAAAAGAGAGAGAGAGAAAGAAATTAGTAATAAATACAAAAAGAAAACAAAATCAAACTAGAAAATATTTAAACGAATTAGAAAGTCCTTGCGTGTTCATGGATGTTCATTGACCACCAAAATGCAATCGAACAAAATTGTTGTACTCACAAATGTTTCAGTTGAAGGTGTAATAGAAAATAAACACCATCAAGTTCTCTTTTATATATATATATGTATGTACACACTCACACAACACAACATACATACATACATACTTACCATCCTGTAACGCATTCCAATAGTATTCTGGCGGTGCCGCCACTTTCTGAATGACAATCCTGTAAATAGTAGACAAATACTTTTTTCCAACTTTTTGATAACTAAACAACAACAACAACGACAACAACTAAACAACAACACGTATGAGAATGAAAATATACAACATTCAAAGTAAAAAAACATGTCAATTAAATCGTTGTATGACTGACTGACTGACTTTGAGTAAAACAACAAAAGTAACAACTAAAAACAAGAAAAATCGTGGAAATCAATAAAAAGAAACAGTAAAATGAACTGAAAAACAATTTTTTTTCATCTGTGCACCAATACACGTTCAGTTAAAGCTTAAGTAAGTGAATGTATACATATTTGTATGTATTTGTAAATACATCTGTATGTTTAAATTGTAAATTCGTTTATATTATTTACGTAACGTAATATTAGTTTATCTAAAACAATTTTAAACTTAATTCAAATCGATTTCAATATTACAATTTTTCTATTTCACAATATATAATTTAATACTTCAGATTGCGACCAATGAAGTTTGTCGCCATTTTTATTATTAAATTTTCAAATTTATTAGACTTAATTATTAGAAATTCGTATTTAAATACACCTTTTTGATCCCTTCGTAATTATTTTAGAATCTGTTTTAAAAAATCTATACTTTAAAAAAATAGGCCTCCTAGTGGAGGTTCCTTGGTGATCTTCTTGAAACCCTTCAAGCGCAGTGTACCCACAAATCAAGTCGATTTTTTTTCGAAATAGTTCTATATCTTAATGTCGTAGAAAAAAAAAACTAAATTTGACTAAGAAAAGTCTTGAGTTTGAATTGAATATTTAAACAAGTTATAAACTTTTTGTACCCTACTGGGGTATTATGCATTTATGCTGATGTTTGTAACATGAAACACCTTTAAGTATACCGTTCGATTTAGAATTACTTTCTGATTCGATTTAACGATATCTATCCGTCTGCCTGTCCGGCAGACTGTCCATGTAAACACTGTGAACAGTCTACAGGTCGCAATTTTTGAAATATCGTGATGAAATCTGCTACATATTATTTTAGCCTAAGAACGAAGAATAAACCAGAAAATCAATTTATACGAAGGTCGTTCATTAGTTTTTCGTAACCACGCTTTTAACCGATGATGTGGTGTAAGGTGGTAGATAGTCGGGCTTGACCGACTATACATTCTTACTTTTTTTAATAAAATTGAGATTTAAATTTTTTCAAATCGAAACCAATTTTTACTGAAATTTAAATATGAAGTTTATGAACTTGAAATATCCCAAATCTCAACCAGTGAGAATCTTGTTTAAAAGTTTGAATAATCAGAAGATGATTCCAGCTTTGTGATTAGAATTAGAAGAATTTAAATTTTATTTAAAGATTTGACCATGTTTGGATAGGTCTTGTGAACAGATATTTGACCCAATTTGCTGGAATAAAATATACTTTTTTTTAAATGTGTTCTTCATACTCATATACATGAGATTATATGGGGGTCATAGGAAATTAGAAGCCGATCCTGACAAATTTTGGTAGAGTGTTTTCTGGTTGTATAAATCTTAAAAATACGAAATATCACAATGCTGACATTTTTTGAGACTTATGCACTTAAAAGTGATTTTCTGAAGTGGTTCTGCATAGAGCTACGGTCATTTTTGCAATGATATTTTGGAAATTTGGATTTGGATTTAAACTGATAAAACATTTATTTTGCCTAAAATATTGGACCAAATATGACCAAATTCAATATCTCAATATACCAATATATATCACGATATCTCTAAAATTTCTAACTGTAGAGTATTCACAACGCTTACGTAGGCCACCCAGTAGACAGACAGCTAACTAAGTTCTAGGACTATTTGGAACGAAAAGTTTAAGCTAATGCTGGTTTAAAAACATACAAAACTCAAAAAGCTCAAAATTTAGAAGCCAAAAACCGAGCATAAAAAAATTGTAATCAAGTTTTCTTTAAAAAAAAGTATTAGTGCTGCATAATGGATGACAAAACGTATGCTCTGGGAGACTTTTTCACAACTTCCTGGTCCAAAATTATATGTTGTTGATTCTCGAGTTCTTGTTGTGGAAAGCAATATGCAGTTGCCGCAACAGAAGCAAATCATTTGTTATAAAAGGCTTCATATATACCAAAAATAACATCAAGGAATGTTGATAAAAAAGGCTGCTTCCATTCACAAGATTTCATAATAAATAATTGGCAATCAAACACACACACACACTTAATAATATAAACAGTAGAAATGGAACCTAATCACAAATCCTCCTTTTCTATCATTGCAGCTTATTCCAAATTTATTTCTATTTATTAATTCACATCGATTGGCCAAACAGTTCAATATGCAATGTCCCGCTAGGATCTGCAATTTAGCTTTATTTAAAATTTGTAAGTCGAAAAATCATTTTTAACGTTTTGCCACAATGTGTATGTGTGTGTGAAAGCACGATTTCTGCTTTAATTTTATCACCGATTTTTGATGTTTTTAATTACCGTAACACCTCGGACTATAAATTTTCTTAGACACAGAAAAACCTCTCCCAAAAATTATATCTCATCACAAAGCGAATGTCGAATGTAAATTTTTTTATTTGTTTTTTTCTGATTAAGAATTAATTAAAAAAATAATTAAACTGAATTATCGAATTTATTATCATGAACTGAGTTTTTATGTAATTAAACTTCATAACCAAAATTGAGACTATTTTTTTTATTAAAGTTATCTTTTAAATACCCTACACCACCATAGGTGGTTGAGGTATAATGTGTTTGTGCTTAAGTATGTAACGCGGAGAAAAAATATTGCTACCACCAAATCAAATAATATTCTAAAATAATTATACGAGGATCGGTCTATTATTTCTCATAGGTCAAAAAAAAACCGCCTTGAAGGGCTTAAATCTCATACGTTGGTATTGTGATAAGAATTGGTCAAATTAAGATTAATGCAAGCAAAAATCAATGTACGAAATTTTATGAGGGTCGGTCCATAATTTCCTTTAGCTTCCGCATTATCATACCCAAAAAAAGTCCTCTTAGAGCGCAAAATCTTACATATATTATTATCATAATATACATCACTCTTAAGCACAAATTACAAAATATATTTTTACGAGGGTCGATCATTGACTTTTGATAGCTACCAATAATAACCAACAATGTGGTGTAGGGTATTAAATAGACAAGCTTGATCTATATCTTTTACTTGTTTTATTTTGTCTAAAAGTTTTTTATAAGATACTTGATATCAACAATAAAAAAGTTACTAAAACTTTACAGTCATTTCATGCCATTTTTAGTTTTAAACAAAAATTGGCATGTTTTCATCGGAAATGCTTACTTTACAGCACTCACACACACACATACAAACCCATACACTTTCACTAAAGTCTAAAGTAACATTTTACACGAAATGACTGTTGATTTTCCGCATGTTCTAGTATTTCTCCCCGTTTATTCTTTCTCTCCTTTTATTTTTTTATTTTTTCATTTATTTTTTATTTTATTTTTTTGTGTTTCTTACGTTATTAATGTCTGCAGGAAACAAAATACTTGTAAATTACAATTAAAATGTTTAATAACACGTCAACACGAATTTTAATCGTATTTCCGCAATTTAACTAATGATTAGTATATTCTCCATCCTTTTTATTTCCGGTATAACAGTTTCAAATTTTTACTACCATTTTGAAAATGATAAAGTGTTTTTATTTGTTGGGAAACTTAATTCAATTTGTAGTAAGACGGTACTCGTTCTATAATTATGAGAAAACATTTTTGATCAACCCTCGTATAAATATATTTTCTAATTTGTGCTTAAGAGTGTAGTATATTATGGTAATAATATATGTAGGAATTGTGCGCTTTAAAAGGAATTTTTCTGAGGATGATAATGCAGGAGCTGGAGGAAATTATAGACCGAACCTCGAAAAATTTTATACATCGATTTTTGCTTATATTAATCTAAATTTGATCAATTCGTATCACAATACCAACGTATTATTAATGTTACTATTAAGGGGTATTGGACAGATCCTCGTATAAGTATATTCAGCACTTTTATGTCCTCAAACCTCCATTCCGGAAGGGCCATTAATATGGGGGCTAGGTAAAATAATGGTCCATCATTATCAATTTCAATAGGTATCGTCCTTGGGCCAAGTTTCATCGTGATATCCCTAAAATTTTGAACTTAATTTTGTTCACAATGTTTACATGGACAGTCACCCAGACCGGCGGACTTAAGCACAAACGCATAATACCACATCTACCAATGGTGGTGTAGAGTATAAAGAGTTGATAGTAAAATAACTTAGTAATTCTTTAGGTCATCAAGCTGTTACGAATTAAGAGATGCATCATGTGGTCCTGAGGGTACCTTTGTGTTACCTAGAAAAAGAATAAATAGGAAGAAGAAGAGAAAGTGTATATAAAGAAAAGCTATGATAGAAGTACAGGTAGAAGTAGTGGTAGATTGATGTCTAAAGTGGAAGAGATAGTTTTGAAGCGCTAAATTTGTGCAGTAGACAGTTTCACAGTAACCTGTTAAGAGCCTATGAAATAGACCCATCATGGAACCATCTGCAACTTCAAATAAACATTTTAAACTTTTTGCGTTAAGGGCCATATTTGTGACACATCTGGAAGCAGTAAATTGTTGGAAATTTAGAATCCATAGAAACGTGAGGGTTACGATAGATCTTTCGAAATTCGAATACCTTATGAGGATCTACGTTGTTGCCTTTTTTGGTGAAAGGGCTAGTGTATTTTTAGAAGATCTAAAAAAACAGTCATTTTATATCGACTTACTGATAAATGCAGTAACATAAATTAGTCCCTTAACACAAATTGAAATTTTACTGTTGGGTTTGTTTTTCTGGTGACATTAAATCAACAGCCTTGTGATGATTTAACATATCGGAACCCTCACCAGATATTAAGAAGCTGAAAAGCAAAAAAATACTTTGTGATATTTCGTGTACAAAGTCCTAGCAAAATGGCATGTCGATAACTCTTCCGTCAAATAATCTAAAGTGTGTCCAAATCGACTTTTTGAAAAAAAGATTCTGTAGCTTTTGAACCGCTATAGATTTCTTAACGTAAGTTCACATGATTAAATTTTCTTCCAAAAAAAAAGCTTGTGCATTAACTTCAGTACCTTAACTGAAAATTCAACATTAACTGAACTTCCTTTAGTAAAATTTAGAACTTTTATTACATCATTCCCACATTTATCAATAATATTAATGTTTTTCTACAAATTGACTTTTTTTAGATGCCAGTGCAGCTCAGGACACCGGCGAACAAGGCAACGAATGGAATCGTACACAGAATCAAAACAGTGCCAGCGGTGGCGGTGGACGTGTTGGTGTCGGATCGGCGAATACAAACGTTATCGACATGCAAAATGCTGGAAAAATAAAATTCGACACACCCAAAGTCCCAGTGATATTTGTTTTAGGAGGCCCAGGTAGTGGCAAAGTAACCCACTGCGATACATTTATGCAAGAACGCCGTGGGGTAACACACATCAATATGATGGATCTATTACAACAATATGCCATGGGAAACGGTAAATGTTTATCTAATTTATACTCTGAGTTATTCTTAATACCCCCTCTCTCTCTCCCCCTCTCTCTTTCTCTCTTTAAAATTCTATATAGATATGCAAGATTTTTCCCAATTATCATCAAAAACCGTTACAGAAGTTTTAATGTTAGAAATGAAAATGGCTCCAGCTGCCAAAGCATACCTAATCTCAGGATATCCACGTTCAATGCGAGATGTTGTCGAATATTCGGAAAAGGTAAAGTTTTATAATTTTTTAATTTTAAATTTTTAATTAAATATTTAAATGGAAAAATGAAATGTTTTTGAAAAAAAAAAAATATTCTTAAAAGAACTTTTTCTCAGAATCTAAAATTTATTTCAATATTATTTTGAATTTGGGCGGATTTTGAATTTTGTTATCGTGTCCTTATTTTTTGGTATCCAAAATAAAATTCTTTATTTTTTATAAACAAAAAATAAACATAACTGACAATACGAATTCTATGAACAAAAAACAATAGAAAAAATTCTAAACTTTCTCCCAACGGAATTCGATATTTACATTATACCGATAAATGTATGTGTGGAGGAATATGTATGTGGTCTCTGTTGCTCTATTCAATTATTTACACAACAAATTGTAATCAAGTTTTAGTACCAGAGTATTTTCTCTCTAGTGGCATTTTGCCGTTTAAAGAGTGAGGCCGAAAAAATGTTTATATGTTAAACTATAAGAGATAGAATCCACTTAAAATTGGTTCAAATATAAGGAATCTGTATCGTTTTAAATATTTTTATGAACCGAGGTGATTAACTTTAGAACCCTATCGACTGACACCTGTGAGATCTATAACGTTCAAACTCAAAACTTAAATTCGCTTACATTTCTACTATCACTATATGAAATCGGACTACCCGTTCTGAAATAACGGAAGATACCAGCATTAGTATATGGCTGCTTATAACGACATCACTGAGATCCCACAAATGCTACTGTTCCAAGTTGCCGTAGGAATATCGTGCTTGGCGTTTGTCTACCTCACACTGCTGACATTGAACGTAATCTGCCGCAGTCTACAGGAGTAGTTCAAGTGCAATTAATACCGAGATGGAGCGATAGCTCAATGTCTTCTAGTCTCGTATTGGCCGTGGGTCCAAAACTTATGTTTAACTTTGTGGCCAAATACACAAATGATACACGGCATTTCTCTAACTGCCAACCCATTACTACCAGTCGTAATCTAAAAGATCTATGGATTCGTCTTATAGAGGTGACACTATTTCCTGGCATGGAATTCAACCAGAACGTGAACTCAAGTCAATTTGTTATAATTTAATTGGTACATCTTTTTTGTCGCTCATTTTGATCAAGCTCTCCACTATTGACATTATTTGCTTCAGTAAAAAGTTTAGGAACAAAATGCGTCTTAAACATTTTTTCATTCGCGCTCGTTAAACTCACTTCACCTCCTATTTATCGTCCTTTTTCAAACACTATGACTTTGGTTTGTTTTAGGTGTTTTATTATTATTGTTTTTCACTATTAATACCCTACACTACCATAGGTGGGTTGGTATGGTATTATGCTTTTGGGCAAGAATCTCAACAGGCAAAAAAAAATGTGTTACTACCACTTTTATGTATACCGTTACACTCAAGATCACTTTCTGAGTCGATTTATCGAAGTCCGTCTATCCGTCTGTCCTTTTGGCCGGCAGGCAGGCTGGCTGCCAATGTAAACCAGTTTTAAAGATATCTTAATGAAATTTGGCTTGTGTCTATATTTTGGCTCAAAAAGGATGAACACTGAAATTGTTGATAATGGGTTCATCATTTCTTCTAGCCCCCCAATCAAATGTTCCTCCTAGAATGGGGATTTAAGGTCTCAAAGTCCTTAATATAAAGCAATTTTAATAAAATTTTGCATAAATTAGTCTTATGACATATTAAAACGATGTGCCAAATCGAATCGGTACATTATTTCTCATGGTCCATAATGTCTCCTAGCACCCATATAAAAATCACCTTTAGAACACACTAATCCCACATGGATGTTAGTCTGGAGCATAAATTACAAAATACTTTTATACGAGGATTGTTCTTTAATTTTTAGTAGCTTTAACTTATAACCAACAACGTGCTGTTGGGTATTATATAGTCGGGTTGGACCGACTTTAATTTCCTACTTGTTTGTCTTTGTTTCATTTTTATTGTTTTTTCCTTAATTTTGTCTTGGTGTTTGTTTGATTGTCTGTTTGTTTGTTAAAGAAAGTTCAAACTGGTGAATTAATTAAAATGTTTAATTATTAATGAAGCATTCATCATTATTAATAATGACCACCTGGTCTGACCCTGAGAGAAGGACGTACATATGGATAAACAACTAACGAATGACTTTTTTGTTGAATACACAATCAGTCCTGTTCATTAAAAATTCAACAACTTTATACAAAATTTTTCTTCAAATGTCGGTCAGATTGTTGTCCAGAATATTTTTTTCTTTTCGCGTAGAAAATTGTCACCAGTTTTAAAGTAACTGGTGCTAAGTGGTGGGTTCGTTTTTAATTAATTGTTTTCCTTTCCTTTGTAGGCGTTTCCTTATTTTCGGAAAATTGTGAGAAAACAACAAAAAAAGTTTTTGTTGTTGTTGTTGTTGTATTTTATGAATTTGAAGAATTTGAAATCATTTTTTTAGGGTTGAATTTTTAATTTAAAAACCCGAAAAAAAGAAAATTTATAAGTTCATACCAACGAATATATTCTATATATATATATATATATATATATATATATATATATATATATATATATATATATATATATATATATATATATATATATATATATATATATATATATATATATATATATATATATATATATATATATATATATATCCAAATGTTCCTATAGCTCCCTTATAACGGGATTTACAGGAAATCGGATTTGAGTTTATAAAGTCTTTACTTGATTGTTTTACAAGCTCCAACCGGTTTTCGGGGAAGGGGCGTTATATGAGAGCTATATCAAAATATGGACCCATGTTAATAAAATTTATAACACATTTAAAATAGTTAACAAAATAATTATGTCAAATTCATTTAAGTTATAAATCATATTCCGTGAAGGGTCCTTATATGGGAGCTGGGTCAATTAATGATCCCAGAACAATATAACTTCTTTGGATTTATTATTGTATCAAAAAAAGTATATGTGACAAATTTCAGTAAATTATCTTCAAAATTGTGGCCCATATGACACAAAGAGTTTGGGGTGTATCAAAATTTTGCATATTATAGCCTATAACTTTTTCCTGTTAATTATATATTAATAATTTTTTGCACGATGATGAAGCACGTGCAATTGTATGCTAAAGTTATTTTTTTGTTTAAGTCCAATTACATTTCTTGAAGATATTATAAGAGTTCATTTTCGAAATTTTGAGGTTCTTTCAGATATCGGTCTATAACTTCCTTGCTTATAAACCGATATAGCTGGTTTTAAACAGCAAACTGCTTAGGGCAATAACAAACCATGTGGCTAAGTTTTATTGAATTCGGACAATTATTCTAGACGTGAGAATGTTTCCAACAGACAAACAGACGGGCAGACGGACATAACTAAATCGACTGAATTTTTGATTTGATGCAATAATATATATACATTGTTGGGTCTGAGATGATTCCTTCTTGGCATTACACACGGAATGACAAACTTAATATACTCTCACCACTTGTGGTGGTGGAGGGTATAAAAATGATGAAAAAGTTTATAAAAAATCATCAAATTCTCAGCTCAGCTCTTAGCTAAATAAGAGTTTTGGACTTTAATTTGCTGTTATTGTAACAGCTCAGCTGTATCGGATAAATGTTTCATGGGGAAAGAACTATCGTTTTATGTCGCTGTGTTGCTAGGTTGTCAATCTATTGCCTATACAACCCTAAAATTGTAATTTTATACCCTACACCACCATAGGCGATGAAGTTATTATGCATTTGTGCAGATGTCTGTTACGGACAGAAAAAATAGTCCTACCGTTCGACTCAGAATTACTTCCTGAGTCGACTTTAGCATTTCGGTCTGTCCGGTTGGCTGGCTGTCTATGTAAAGCTTGTTCGCAAAGTTTGAATATATATATTGATAAAATTTGACACGTACTATTATTTTGGCCCTAGGACGATGGCTATTGAAATTGGTTACGATCGGATCATTATTTCTCATAGACTCCATACAAATGTCTGTCCGGAATGGGGTGTTTAATCCAAAAAATTGCTAAGTCCCAATATATTTACTCAAATTAAGACAAATATAAGTCAAAACCACTGTGCGAAATTATACGAGGGTCAGTCCATATTTCTTCTAAGTATTCGCTTAAAATTCGCTTATGAATTCAGACAAATAAAAACAGTTCACCAATCATTCAAAGGTCTGCCATCAAATTGTTTCCAATGAGAACTTGACCGTTAATGGCAAACCACATGGTACAGATGGAATAGTTCAAAGCCAAAAAATTATCAAAAGAGCTTCAAATTTTAAACTTTTTAAAAAATACAAGATATTTGTCAAAAATCTAATAAAATTTGGACTTGCTATGGCATAACAACTTCGCCAAGATCGGTCAAAATGTAAAATTTTAAACTGTTGACGCTAAATATCTTTTGAACTATAAGAGAAAGCCTACCCATACGACGAGGTTTTTAATTGAATTTCTTTTAAATATTTTTATGACCCGAGGTGAGAAATGTTTGGATCCTGTGGATCAACCCCCGTTAAGACCACAAAGTTCAAACTCAAAACTTAAACTCACCGACACTTCTACTATCACTATGTGATATTTTATTCGGAAATTACAGATTTATTTCCACCTAATTTTTCAATTGAAACACTGTGTATTGTAGAGAAAATTTCGATCCGATTTTAATTTCTACTGTTTACCCGACTCATACGTTTGCGACAAAAAATCCCAACCATTTTCAGTGATATAGAAATCAGGAAAATAAGGTGGCAACATAAAAACATTAACCTTTCGGCTTCGAATTCATATTTTTATGACCCTTGCAGTATGGATTGTTGCATTAACTTTTTGAAATATCCAAAATATTCGTAAAACAGTGATGTACTGTTTGAGTTTAACTTCATAATTAACATGGTTCATTATAGAAAATAGAAATCGAAGTTCACAAATTCCATAATACGAAATTGGCCCCCAAATCATGACACTATGAGGACAAATCAGACGCATATCAGACGTCTTTACGGGTGGGATTTCATAAAATTTTATTTTTTCAAATGCTTAGCACCTCGTATGATACGCCTAATTGTAGTTAAACTTGATGCAACATCAGTTTTTTCATTAATTTTTGTTACATAATTTCTTGAATTCGAGGCAGCTCTTAAAATTGATCTTCAGTTGGCTTTTGATATGACACTATGAGTATCTCCTTTCATGTTTTTCCCGTATTGAGATTGTTTTCTTATAAAATTGCTCGACAACATTTTGATTTGGTCCAGTTTTTCAATCAATATTTCTATCAATAAATCCAGTTTCCCAATAAACAGGGATGCCAGATACTTTTGAAGCAAAATCGGCAAAGATTTTACAAAAATATAATAAAACGAAATAAATAAAACCAACAAGTAGTTATGGTCGGTCAAACGTGACTATTTAATACTCTACACTACATTGTTGGTTATAAAGTATTTTTTAATTTGTACTTAAGAGTGCAGTATATTAAAACGGTACTAACATTCATGTGGGCTTAGTGTATTCTCCACGGGTTTTTGTGGACATTATATGGAATCTAGAACTAATTATGGACCGAACCTCGTCAATTTCATACATCCATTTTTGTTATGTTTACTTTACTCTGACCAATTTTTATTGCAATACCAAAGTATTTGTGAGATTTAAGTCCTTCAAAGTGATATATCGAAGGGGAGTTGTATGCAACCTATGAGAAATATTAGACCGATCCTCGTATAACTTGGCAAATCCTCTTAGAATAATATAAAACTAGTTTGTGCTAAATTTCACTTTATATTTAGGGCTTTTATGAACTTAAATTCCTATTCTGGGAGGATCATTTCAATTAGCATCGGCCTTGGGCCAAAATCATAACGCATGCCAAATTTCATTAAGACATCTTCAGATTGACTCAAAAAGTCCTGAGTCGAACGGTATATTTATACTCTTATAGGCATAATATTCCAACCACCTTTGGTGTTGTAGGGTATAAAAATCTAAACAAATTTTTGCAGAAACATATTAAGAAAAAGAGAGCACAAAATAATTAGCTGAGCTTATACTGTCACCGTGTGAGAGTTTATCTAGTATCATCGATTGAATGTATAAAATAAAGACGAAATTAGGAAATTGTTGTGAAATTTTATTGACGATTCATATTTCCTCTTAATATTTGAATGTTGTATTAATAAATATTACAGTGACATCAACCTTTGCATCCCTGACACAAGTGAAAATAATCAAAAATAATCAGTGATGGGTAAAACTTTTTGTTATTCGAATGTACTATTCAGTTTGGAATTTTTATCAATTCAATGGTGTCAATGGAATACTCTCCACTACTTACATTATGGAAACATTTGCAAGATATATCCAAGAAGTATTGGAACACATTATTATATTCACAATAAATGTTGGTACCAATCCAAAATTTTTGAAAGAGCAAAATATATAAATCTAACTTCAAGATAATTGGCTGAAGTTAGATGCATATAAATTTATATAATTGGAGTTATAGCAAAATGTAAACTGATAATAACATAAATTAAAGACAGTAAGAGAAATATTTTTAAGGATTTTCTGTATAAAACTTCATTTATAAAAGTCTTCCGGGAATAGAATTTATATGGGAGCTATAGAAAAATATGGACCGTAATTCGTCAATTAAGTGACATAAATTTAGGACATTTATAAAAATAATAATGATGAATTTCAATAAAATTGCTTCGTGACTTGCTGAGTCACGAAAATATGCTTGCACATTTAACCATACATATGGTTGTATACAAACAAATACATTAATAAGGGGTTGTTGTTGTGTGTGTTTCATTTATTTCATTACTTTATTTTAAAAACATTTACAATATTTTTATTTTTTTTCTGTATAATTCTCATTTAGTTTAAATTTTTTTATAGATAAGTAATTTGAGTATGGCAGAGTAAGGTTATCGCTTCTCGGCCTTATGGCTAAGATCAAAGTGTAGTATCTGTTCTTATCAGCTTAACATCTGATAGATCCTCCATCGGAGGACGACAAATGTTAAACTGATTTTTGGAAAAAGACGGGATGTTTAGGGGCTTGCTCCACTCCTGTCACGGGTTGGCCCGGTATTGCAGTACCTCCGGGATTTCGGCCCAAATATATAATAAATTTCAAGTAGTTTGAAGAAAGAAGTTTTACAGGTTAATTAAGGAAGACAAGTTCTTTAAAAGATATTTTTATCTTCGGGAATTCGTGGTGCCATTTTAAAATATTTCCATTTTTTGGCGTTTTGGCACTACTGTCAGAAGCAATATGCTCATTCTTCTACTCCTTTTGTAGGTGTCACGAAGCCCCTTCTGTATTTTCTTGCATTCTGCTTTTGTAAAAGTACTACGGTACTTACAATTCCATATAAACAATTTAAAATAATATTGATCACATTTTATGTCACCATTCACCTTTTCATTTGCAGCAACTTCCTTCCAATCGTACTCCTTCTTCGAATTTTTGTAGTCAGCTTAGCTTAGGTCATATAAAATTATCCATTTGCGCGTATCTCGTCTATTAAAACTTCATTTACATCCATTTTTTCTTGAACTACAAAACTAAAATTAATAAAAATATTAATGAAAACGTAACAGTGAGTACCAAGAGGGAGTAGGACCTAAGTTTTCTTTTAATTATTTTCGAATTTTGAAACTACTGTTGTTCCTTCAAAAAATGTGGGAAACTTTGCAGAAATCCCACCAGAATGAAAATGCAGCAATTATTACGCGTCAGAAAAAAATAAACAGTGGCAACACTTATTTTATTATAACCGTACTACATAACCTAATTTTTTTCTCAAAAGAGTTGAAGATCAAATGTGCAACGTGTTTAGTTGCTTATTATCATTTAAAGACTTGTAAAAAGTTGAAAAGGAATAAATCTCACAATGGGAAAGCAAATATCATACGACACGAGGACACGAATCGACTTAAACAAAAAGGACAAATCTTTTGGAGAAATTGATAAAATAGTGGATAGAAACCAGTGCACAATAAAAAAAATTATTGATAAATACGCCAAACACCATATGGTTTATAAGTTAAAAATCATGTTCAGGGAAAGGGGAAGCAAAATATTGACCCCAAAACAATATGGTTTCTTTGGATTTATCAATGAATTAAAATAAGTATGTGTGACAATTTTCATTAAATTATCTTAAAAATTGCAGCTCATGACGCACAGACTTTTGGGTGTATCAAAATTTTGCATATTATAGCCTATAATTTGTTTCCGTTAATCAGATTTTGATGATCTTTTACACGATGATGACGTGCTCCATTATCGTGCAAAAGAACAATTGTATGCTAAAATTTATTTTTTTATTTATTTATTTTTGGTTAAGTCCAATTATATATTTTGGAAGAAATTAGAAAAGTTATTTTTCGGAATTTTAAGGTTGTTTCAGATATCGGTCTATAACTTTCTTGTTTTAAAAAGGAAAGTGTTTAGGATAATAGCAACAGACGGACTTACTAAATCGACTCAGATTTTGATTTGATGCAATAATACATAAATAAGATGATTCCTTCTTGGCGTTACATAAGGAATGACAAAATTAATATACCTCCATCTCCACTTGTGGTGGTGGAGGGTATAAAAATAACCGTTTAAAATTTAATTTTATTATTCCATAGGCAACACTATTTCTGTTATATGGTCGACAAAAATAGAAATCAGCTTAATTCGAATGGTGTTAAGTAGTTCTGGGTGTGTAATCACTTATAGCGTCATCGTCGTAATCGCTTAAAGACAGTCAGGCTTTACTGTGTTTGCTTGCCTTGCGTCGCATAGCGGTATTGGTTAGTGTTATAAGGGGTTTTATATGTTGACCATCTGCTTTTGCTCCCAAATAGTTACGATTTGGGAGACCCTCCTTATTATATGAAGGTATAGGTAGCGATTTGGAGTTGCCGTAATCTTTTGTTGGACAATACTCAACAACTCATCAATTTTGTGTTGCTTACGGATTTCTCGTACTTGGGATACGTTTGTGTGATAACCTGGCAATATGAGTGCTTAAAGCGTCGTCATTAGAAATTTAAGTCCCAAAAAGGCTTAATTTGACATCAGCTACAAAAGCAGTCGAGTGGTCGTGTAGCAGTGCTGTCGTCAAAGGAATCATCTTCATATAAACGTTTGTAATTTATTTTTGACAGATTGCATTTGGTAATCTGCCGTCTTCAATGTGTTGCTAAATTTGGCAATTTTATGTGCTTAAAAAGGCATTTTGACGTTTGACGTTTATTCCCATAATTGTAGAATTTTTCACATACATTAACATTTTTTAATTTTATGTCTGTTATCCAAAACTTGGACTAAAATAAAAAGCGAAATTCGATAAAAATTACCCAAAGTCCTTAAAAGTCCGAAAAAATCTCACATATACATTGATATTGCAAAAACAACTAGACAAATTAAAATAATTATATTCTTAAATCTACCTTCGAAATTCTATACGAGGTGCACATGCACCACATTGTTAGTTGTAAATGACTGCTAAATAGAATTTATTAACAACCCTCGCATACTTTCCTTTTCATATTTATGTTTATCTGTCCAATAGATTATATGATATCAGAATTTATGTGAAATTTATGCGTTTTAAAAGAATTTTTTTCTGGAACTTTATATGAGGTTAGAAAATATTATGGGTTGACCCTCGTATAATTTGGCACATCATTTTTAGTTTATATTTAACGTAATTTGACTAAATATTTTTGAAATAATCACATATATGTGCGATTTTTGAGTTTCAAAGTGATATTTGGTTGGGTGGTTGCATGGCACAAATCAGATAAAATGGACGATCCTCGTATAATTTGGCATCCATTTTTAGAATACAACAAGACTTATTTTTACAAAATTTGGTTAGAATTGTTTTGCATTTAGAAATGTTATGGACCAAAAACTCTCATTCCGAAGGGACATTTATATGGGGCCTGTATGAAATAATAAACCGATAATAACCGCTTTCATTTTATTGAAAAAAAATTAAATTTTTTAAAAAATAAATCCCCAATTTGTTTTGGATAGAAATTTAAAAAACTCCTAATAAATTTATTTAATTTTAAATTTAGTGCGGACTAAGACTGACAACGAAGCACACCGTATTTAAAATATAGGAAAAGAAATTGAGGGCTGAATAATATGTCAAGATATAGGCCTTGAAAGAGCTAATGTAAAGTCCCAAGTGTCTCAGCATCAACTTCTTAAATGAAGCTTCATCCTGAAGTGATGGACCCCTGTATAGAGGAGAGGATTAAATTGCAACTTCAAGACATAATCTGAGTCATTCTAATAAATAAGTAGAATGTGGAATATCGATTCGATAAATTGCTTTCATCTTGCAGATTCAATATTTGGTCACACTTCTTAATGGACATCTCCAATTCTATATAATAGGTATTATCCCCACACAACTACAAATTTCTTTATGATAATTCCAAACTCCACCCATTTCTAATAACTTTCTCCATGTACTCAAAATCTGTATTACGTTTGAAAGAATCACTCCTTTTTACATAGTTTTAATTCACATGATGTTGCTATCCCTTGAAATTTTTCTATAACATCCACCAACCGATGAAGTGCAGGTTGGATAGATCACCCTTAAGGTAGTTATATAGAATATAATTTGTCTTCAATACAAAGGACTTTTAGGTCTCGTAATTATCTTGCATTTTCGTAAAATTTTTTGCGATGTTTTGGATAAAGATGACTTAAGTCTTTCGCCTCTTCTCAGAAACATAGTTCTGGATTGAAGAAATTTCTTTTTTCTGGCTTGTAACATAGGTTGATCAGAAACTTCCTTTCAGGAAATATTATTGGTTAAGTTTTTCCTGAAATTTGCAAAGACTTTGAAAAAAAATCTATAAAGATAAAAGGAGTTTAATGGCATCAAGTAAAAAATTATAATTATTTTTATATTTTCAGATCCAAGTAGTGAATGGTGTTATCCTGATATCGTGGCGTCAGTCGGTGTTACAGAAACAAATCGATTATGGTGCCAAATTAGGTCATGTTGTACTCTCCTTAGCCAAAATGGAATTAGATAATTTCTTTAAAAATGTCATGCCAGTAGCTGATTATTTTGATCAAAGTGATATGTTAATAGCGGTAAGTGGACCATGCCTATACTTTGTTTTTAAAAGGGATACCAATTAAAAGTGATGTGATAATTTAAATTGCTTTAAAGGTGAACGGTGAGAGAGCGCCCTCAGAAGTGTACAAAGATTTCCGTACGGCTGTGCTTGACATACTGAGTACATTGGAAAATCAAGAGGCTATACTTAATGGAGTAACAGGTATGGGAAGAGGGATTAATGATATACCAGGCAGTATTGTTAGCGTAGATACGGCACCTAGTCAAGCACAGAATATTCCAGAAAACTCTAATCATAACGCTGCTCCAATTTCAACAGTTTTATCACAGCAACAACAGCAACCATCCGTAGTGCCACAGATGACGGAGGACCCCACGAGGAACATAACAAATGCGGTTATCTCCCATCTTGCCTCGAGTGCAGCCCAGGCAGTGGCGTTAACAGGAGCCCAAAATGTTATAACACAACAACCTTTGCTGACGAATGCGGTCACCTCTATGAGTACGGATGTGAATGGCATACCACCGGTTATATGGGTAATAGGAGGACCTGGAAGTAATAAGTCTACATTGTGTATGAAAGCTGTAGGTTTAAATCAAGGATGGGCCCATTTTAGGTAAGTTATTTGAAATAAATAATTAGGACAATAATTACGATTATTTGAAAATGTTAGTGTGGGCCGACTCTTACGCTCGATTACTGATTCAGCGCCACGTGCCAATACCGAAAGCTATGCGGTTAAAGAAGCTTTAGCTGCTGGTGAAATGGCTCCCGAAAAAGCCATTAATCTAATTTTGGAAACGAATTTAAAACAATTTGCGGATAAAACAGGATTCATTATAGATGGTTTTCCCAGAAATATGCAACAGGTTAAATATTTTGAAGATAAGGTAGGACTTTGGACATGATTTAGAGATTGAATACTTAAATAAATTATTTTATATGTCTATAGTACAAACAACGTCCCCCCATAATATTATTGGATTGTTCTAAACTACAATTAGGCAGAGGTCGTATAGATGATACGGTTTCATCATTTCGACGTAGATTGGAACTGTTCCGAGAACAAACCTTACCCATGCTCAAGGCCTTGGATAATAGTAATCGTTTGCAAATTGTAAGTTAATACTAAATTTTAAACCATTTCCGATTTATATAGATACTATGAAATTTTCAGATCGATGGCGATACTGATAGTCCGTCGGTGCAACGAGAATTTGAAAAAGCAATACGAAATCACATACAAAATCTCACAGGCACCCAAGTGAATCATATACAACGACCCCTGAGTAGACAACCGCCACCAATGGATCAACAAACCGATGCCATATTACAGGATCTGGAAAATAATGTGCCTGGTGCAGTGCCAACAATAAGCCATCATGTTAGTCTCATGAATGGTCATATCAAAAATCGTAGCGCAAGTGGTAATCACTTAGCCAACAACAATAATAATAAAAATCCTACAAGTCACATGAATGGTGATATAGGACAAATCGGACAAACTATGGATTTCCGGCATATGCTAGAGGAAGCCGAACGTTATCCGGTAGATTCGTATATGTAGAAAAAAATCTAATGAAAATTTGACAAAAAAAATATTTATTAAAAATTAATTTTAAAACAAATAAATTAGTTAATGAAAAAAATTTAATTATTAACAAAAGCAAATTAAAAAAGAGGGAAACAACTAATGTTAGGTTATGTAAGACATTAATTAATTAATTTAATTAATATTTAATTGGTTTTGAGCTTTAAAACGAAATTTATATTTAAACTTAAATATAATAAATTAAAACATTAATTAAATAATAAACCAGAAAATAAGTTTTATTTAATTCATAATAATGAATAATGAGTTTTAAGTGAAATAATTTACAGAAAATGAATAAATTCACCCAAAAACAATAAGTGAATTAAAAAAGTGGAAGAAAATTAGGATTTTTTTAAAAATAATTTATTATAAATTATTAATTTGATATTAAACATATTTTCATTTGAAATAGTCGTAGAAATTTAATTAATATATTTTTCTAAAATTTGCAATTATTTTGCTAAAAATCTTAATTATTAGAAATTTTAGTTTAGTCTAATGTTACGTTAGATTTTAAGTTGTTTGTTGAACATTAAAATTAATAAAGTAAAAATAAAATCTATTTAAATAAGATTTTTTATTTTTTTTTATACAGAAATTAAGTTACGGACATAACTTATTGGACCCAAAACGGCTATTATATCGTCCACCACTACAAGAGGCTATACATCGTACATACATTACCACTTCAACGTTATCATTCCATGTTTAATGCAAAGATGGATATATATATTCTTGCATCAAATCAAATATGATCCTAGAGCCTTCTTTAGATCGTCCTTGTTTGAAATTACCCTTTTTCTGGATTTTATTTCAAGATGTTCCCACAAATGTTCGATCAGTTTAAGGCCCGGAGACTGCGGAGGAGTAGCCACTCCTTTACAATTTTGGATGTGTACTTTGGATCGTTGTCCTGTTGGAAACACCAGTTTTCGAACAAAACTAGTTTCTCGACGCTGAGAGTAACATTGTTTTTAAAAATGTCTAAATAATCCATGGTTGACCCAATAAATACAATATTATCAACACTTGATGCGGCCATGCAGCCTCGAACCATAGCTGAGCCTCCACTGTGCTCATTTTTCATTGAAAGCTTCTACTTTAATACGCCAAATTTTTGGTGTGTTTTTGCACCAAATATTTCGTATTTACTTTCGTCATTTAAAGTATATTTTCCAAAAAGTAACGGCCTCATTTTTGTATTTTTTGGCAAAATCCAACCGTTTGCCTTGATTCACCTTTGATATTTATAGCATTTTGAAGAGTGTGTCTTAACCGTTCTCGCATTTACTGATTTGCCTGAGATCTGCATTATGTTTTCTGCTATTTTAACTGCTCATGACGCCGGATTTGCTTTATCTTCTTTCACTACAGCTCTAACTACTGTCTCTCTCAGTCGCTCGGCACGCTCAGATTTCGGCAATTCGTCAACTATATGCAGTTTGGCGTATTTATCAATAATTTTTTTTATTGTGCAGTAGTTTCTACCCACTATTTTACCAATTTCTCCAAAAGATTTGTCTTTTTGTTTAAGTCAATTCGTGTCCTCGTGTCGTATGATATTTGCTTTCCCATTGTGAGATTTATTCCTTTTCAACTTTTTTTAAAAGTTTTAAAATTAACTAAACACGTTGCACATTTGATCTTCAACTCTTTTGAGAAAAAAATTAGGTTATGTAGTACCGTTATAATAAAATCGTAATAAGTTTTGCCACTGTTTACTTTTTTCTGACGCGTAATAATTGCTGCATTTTCATTCTGGTGGGATTTCTGCAAAGTTTTGCACATTTTTTGAAGGAACAACAGAGTTTCAAAATTCGAAAATAATTAAAAGAAAACTTAGGTCCTACTCCCTCTTGGTACTCACTGTTACGTTTTCATGTTATATTAATATTTTTATTAATTTTAGTTTTGTAGTTCAAGAAAAAATGGATGTAGACGAAGTTTTAATAGACGAGGAACGCGCAGCCGGATAATTTCATATGACCTAAGCTAAGCAGACTGCAAAAATTCGAAGAAGGAGTACGATTGGAAGGAAGTTGGTGAATGGTGACATAAAATGTGGTCAATATTATTTTAAATTGTTTATATGGAATTGTAAGTACCGTAGGTACTTTTACAAAGGCAGAATGCAGGAAAATATAGAAGGGGCTTCGTGACTCCTGCAGTAGGAAATGGAAATATTTTGAGGCAATGAGATTTCCAAGTGACGCCAAGTAAGTTCCTAAAGGTAAAAAATAAAGACTTCTTAACTAAAACTACTTGAGATTTATTAACACATTTGGGCCGAAATCCCGGAGGTACTGCAATACCGGGCCAACCCGCGACAGGAGTGGAGCAAGCCCCTAAACATCCCGTCTTTTTCCAAAAATCAGTTTAACATTTGTTGTCCTCCGATGGAGGATCTATCAGATGTTAAGCTGATAAGAACAGATACTACACTTTGATCTTAGCCATAAGGCCGAGAAGCGATAACTTTCCACTGCCAAACTCAAATTACTTATCTATAAAAAAATTTAAACTAAATGAGAATTATACAGAAAAAAATAATAATATTCTAAATATTTTTAAACGAAAGTAATGAAATAAATGAAACACACACACAACAACAACCCCTTATTAATGTATTTGTTTGTATACAACCATATGTATGGTTAAATGTGCAAGCATATTTTCGTGACTCAGCATGAATGGAACAGAATAATGTGTGGATTTATTTTTGCTGAGCAAAATGTGAGCTGCTTTAAAAGCAAAGATTTGTGTGATTATTTTTGCAAATGTTTGCTTGTGCGTTAACAAAACGGTATTAATGGAGATGAACTGATGGTACGTTTTAATAGTACGAAATTGGTATTTTAAGACAAATTAAAATTGAGATTTTTTATACCCTCCACTGAAACAAGTGGTGATGATGGTACATTAATTTTGTCATTCCTTGTGCTACGCTCAGAGGAAATTTTCTAAGACCCCATAAAGTATATATATATTCTTGCATCAAATCAAAATCTGATTAGATTTAGCTATTTTTGTCTGTTGGAAACATTCTCACGCCTGGAATAATTGTCTGATTTCAATGAACTTTGATCAAATTGATCGTTGATGTCCTAAGCACATTGTTAGCTATTTAGAACCAGCTATATTGATCACTTCAAAAAAGTTATAGATCGATATCTAAGACAACAACAAATTGAATTTTTAACAAAAGTGACTGGATTTAAATATAACTTATCCATTGCGTACAGTTTTATATCCTTCAATATCGAACATCAAAATCGGATCAAAAGAGAAAAAGTTAAAGGTTAAAATATTTGATAAAAAAAATTAAGCTTATAGAACTAGATTACTTTAGGTCCAATATCTGACCTAACTTCCACATAAGGGATCTTCCCGGAATATTGTTTTAAGCTTATAAGAATTCTAAATGTAGACCGATTATATTGAAATTCGGCACAATAATTTTATTAAGTATCTAAAATAAACGTTCTTAATTTAACTTATATTGGTCCATATTTTGACTTAGATCCCATATA
Organism: Cochliomyia hominivorax; assembly: GCA_004302925.2. Classification (NCBI taxonomy): domain Eukaryota; kingdom Metazoa; phylum Arthropoda; class Insecta; order Diptera; family Calliphoridae; genus Cochliomyia; species Cochliomyia hominivorax. The sequence goes on along the minus strand of PYHX02000158.1, from coordinate 67,303,773 downwards.
AGGCCTTTTTTCCAGAATACGGTTTAGAATTAAGAAAACTGTAGCAATTTTATTGAAATTCATCATTATTATTTTTATAAATGTCCTAAATATATGTCACTTAATTGACGAATTACGGTCCATATTTTCTCCTTCCCGGAAATCTTTTATAAATGAAGATCTTACTGAAAATCCTCAAAAATATTTCTCTTACTGTCTTTAATTTATGTTATTATCAGTTTACATTTTGCTATAACTCCAATTATATAAATTTATATGCATCTAACTTCAGCCAATTATCTTGAAGTTAGATTTATATATTTTGCTCTTTCAAAAATTTTGGATTGATACCAACTTTTATTGTGAATATAAGAATGTGTTCCAATACTTCTTGGATATATCTTGCAAATGTTTCCATAATGTAAGTGGTGGAGAGTATTCCATTGACACCATTGAATTGATAAAAATTCCAAACTGAATATTACATTTGAATAACAAAAAGGTACTCCCCACCACTGATTATTTTTGATTATTTTTCACTTGTGTCAGGGATGTAAAAGTTGGTGCCACTGTAATATTTATTAATACAACATTCAAATATTAAGAGGAAATATAAATCGTTAATAAAATTTCACAATTATTTCCTTATTTCGTCTTTTTTTTATACATCCAATCGATGGTAGATAAACTCTCACACGGTGACAGTATAAGCTCAGCTAATTATTTTGTGCTCTCTTTTTCTTAATGTTTCTACTAAAGGTTGTTTATATTTTTATACCCTACAACACCAAAGGTGGTTGGAATATTATGCCTATAAGAGCATAAGTATACCGTTCGACTCAGGATCACTTTCTAAGTCCATTTAACGATGTCTTAATGAAATTTGGCATGCGATGCTTATTGAAATGATTCTCCCAGAATAGGAATTTAAGTTCACAAAAGCCCTAAATATAAAGTGAAATTTAGCACAAACTAGTTTTATAATATTATAAGAGGATGTGCCAAGTTATACGAGCATCGCTGTATTATTTCTCATAGGACTTAAGTTTCATAAATACTTCGGTATTGCAATGAGAATTCGTCAACATAAAATAAACATAACAAAAATTGGTGTGTAATATTTTACGAAGGCCGGTCCATACTTAGTTCTAGCTTCCATATAACGTCCACAAAAGAACCTTAAGTATAAATTAAAAAATAACTTTATATTTCAGGTTGGTTCATTAACTTATAACCAACAACGTGGTGATTTGACCGACCCATAACTACTTCCGTGTTTTTAATTGATTTTGTTTTACTATTTTTTTCGTAAACACTTTTTGACGTTTATAACACAAACCCACAAAGAAAATTGCCAGTTGTAGTTATACGGTTCACTGTGTAGGTTCTTCCACCATGAAAAGCTCTATAACAAAAATTACTGAATATTTCACCACTTCATCATTAGTGATATGTTTAAAATACGAACTCATTATTTTCCTCTTTTAATATGAAATTTATTTAATTATGGCCCCCTTTTGGGAGGCTTATGGAAAAATTATTGTTAGACTCATTAGAGTGCTCCTCTCCACGGAAATCTTTAGTAAAAGGCGAAAGATTTATTCGACAACTGAAGAGAAGCCAGAGTGAAGTGTCACAACACAAACTTAACATTAAATCTAAATAAGAATATAAACTAAATGGGAATTATAAGTGAAAATATTTGGAATGTTTTATACAAAAGAATGCGAATAGAAAGAAAACAAGTAAGAGTTCTATGTAAAACCCTCCACCAAATGTGTATATAAAACAACACTAAGGCACAAACAGTCTAACACACTTTCAACATATACACATGTACACATACATGTGAGTCATGACAATTTATATATTTTTGACTTGATGATTTTTGCATTAGTTATTGGATGCTAAAGTTATAGTTAAATTTTATTTTAATTTTGGCAAAATTGATAAGTTTTTTATCTAAATTTTGAGGTTATCTCAGATATTGGCCTATTAATTGTTTGTTAAAGGAACAATAACAAAAAACCTGGCAAAGTTTATTGAATTCCGATTATAATTGTGACTGTGAGAAAGTTTCCAACAAACAGACAAACATGGCTAAATCGTCTCAGATTTTGATCAATAATATATATACAATATGGGGTCTTGGAAGATTCTTTATTATCGTTACACAGTAAATCGCAGCCATTTTACCATTCAAACGATCATAAATCGTGTTAAAGACGAAACTAATTTTGAAAAGGTGAAGCTAAGCAGACCTTCACGTAAATTAACTGAAAGAAGTCCTGCAAAATTTGTACGAAAGGTAAAAATAGATCGAAATATCACAACAACATTGCTTGCTACAGTTATAAAACAAGATCTTGGTAAGGAAGTGCACACTAAAATTGTTCTAAGGAGTGAAATTGACAAATTTTTAACACCCGTAATTCATACAAATTTACGTATATTCCGGCGGATTTTTGCGAAATTTCCTTGTCAAAAATTGTATGTGATGCTGATGTTTGGGGAAATAAAAGTTTAGAACACAAAAGCAGTGAAAATTTTTCAAAAATTTAATGTTTTTTATAAATGCAAAGATATATTTGACAAACTGTATATCTATTAACGGGAAGAGGAACATGCGTAATGCAAACAATGTTGGTGAAGATGGTATATTAATTTTGACATTTCGTGAGTAACGCTAAGAAGGAATCAATCTAAGACACCATAATGAATATATATTCTTGCATCAAATCAAAATCTGAGCCTGCGCTGTGTCTGTCTGTCTGTCTGTCTGTCTGTCTGTCTGTCTGTCTGCCTGTAGGCATGCTCACATAGTCCTGACAAGTTTCATATTTAAAACAATAAAACTAAACTGAACAGATCATTAAGAGTTATCTGAGACATCCTCTAAATTAAAGGGAAGAACTTTCATAAAGTTATCAAGTACAAATTGACAAATTAGAATAAGTTTTTACCATTCCACAAATCATCAAAACCGGTTCAATGGGAAAAATTATATAGCAAAAAATATATCTAATTTTATGATTTCTTAGTTATATATATTAGAAATACATTTGTATATAGTATGCGTTTGTGGGTGTGTATAATACATATGTGTTATATTATATTTAACCTTAATTTATTATTTATATTTAATTCACATGTATTTTTTAGTGTAGGGTATTGAGTATTCGGCATAGCCAATTAAAATTTTATATTGGGCTTTTAATGTTCGACTGACAAGTACAATTTAAATATAATATGGTCGCGTAAAAGCTTGGGATATTTGTTACTTTTTTGTATTTTAAACAGGTGCACAGTGCGACCGGTGACTTCATTGAAATTTCGCGCAGAGATAGCAGATATGTAGGACTTGGTAAACCTAACAGAGTCTCAAAATTCGACACCTCTTTCAGTTTAAGAAATATTTAGCTTCAAAAATTTTAAAATTTAATTTTACATAAATCTTGGTTTGTTTGTATAACTTGATGCGTTGTAACAATTTTGGTAACATAATTTTCTTTATCCCGATATCGGTTGAAAGATTTAGAGATTTAGTAAAAAACATAAAAAACCATTCTTGAAAATTCCAAGATTTTTTTCAACAAAAATAATGTAAATACTTTAGAGTTAATTTCATTATATGTAACAGTACAAGCTTTCATTTGATACACACTTTATACATTTAACCCATTAAATGCCAAAGATATGGGACTAAAAAACTTTATGTATTGTTTCATTTCTCTATTTTTATGTATATAAATTAATCTGTTTGTTTGGGACTTATAGACAGCAAAACTATTGGACCGATCGTTCACATAATGATCCTCATATAACCGAAAATGACATAGGCCATCAAATTTCGATAGGATCAGGGGAAAAGGTACCCCCCCCCCCCCTAAACAGAATATCGAATATCTAAAGAAATATAACAGCAGGAATTTTCAAATTTTGTTTCAATCACTTCTTCAAGCAACTGTTTTACTTGACAAAAAGGAGGATGGATAGGATCGAGGGCAAATACTGATTATCGAATATCTAAAGAACTCCTTCATTGAGAATTTTTAAATTTATTTCCAATAATTTTTTCAAGAAACTATTTTACAAGACGATGGATGGATAGAATCAGAGAGACAGATAGCCGGCATACAAAGCAAAGTTTGATCAATGAATTTATAAAGATATATAACAGCGAGAATTTTTAAAATTGGTTCCAACAACTTTTTCAATTAACTATTTTATAAGAAAAAAATGTGGGGGCGGATGGGATCAGGGGAAGAAGTGGCCTCCATTTAAAGAAAATGTTGATAAACGAATATCTAAAGAACTATAATAGCAAAATTGCTTAATTTGTTTCTCAAGAAAATATTTTGAGTGAACAAAATATAGCACCAATAGGAAAAGGGGGAGGGATACCTCCCATACAAAGAAAATAATGATTATCGAATATGTAAACAACTATAAAAGCAAAAGTTCTAAAATTTGGTTCCAAATAGTTTTACTGGACAAAGTGTAGGATGGTTAGGATCAACGGAATAGATAGCTCCCATGCAATGTAAATATTAAATTTTAGGACAGGCAGGGCCAGGGGCATTTGGCAAAATGTACATTATGGTTATAATATGGATAACAAATGATAGTTTCAAAAGATGACTACAAAACAATTAGGATATCGGGACTTTTATATAAAAAGTAAAAGTAAAAATCATATCAAATGGATTTTATCTCTTAATGGGTTAATTATGTAATTCAATTTTATATATCATTGAGAATGTATCTTTAAGGCTTCTCAAAAGATATTCACATTGTTATCATTTATAAACTGTGAAACGAGAAAAGCTAATCCATATATCGACGTCTCTGAAAGGAAGTATATTTTGTCCTATAAACGACATTAACCTTATAAAAACCCTGACATTCAAAAAGCTAAATCCATTTCGTATCATTAATAAGTTTTGTAATCTTTTGACAACCATTTCATTTTCTCTCTTAAAGTTTCTTCAAAAATATTTTTTCCCATATAATTTGAATCTATTATTTCTCAATTAATATTTATGCCTTCGATTATCTGCCCAAAGATATTATCTCTTTGTGGTCTTATTAATATAACAATGTTTTTTTTTCCGAAGCCTTATCAAATCGTTAGGCATAATTTGCACTAAAGTAAACGACCTATAATGACCAAAAATCCAAATTAATAACGAAGTTATCGTGAATTCGAACACTTGAAAGATAAAGAACAAAATTAGAAAATAAAACGTGATTATCAAAAGATTAATTCCATATTATTTATATATACAAAGTTTATAAGGGAATATAAAATGCTAATCACTCTATAAACACATGTGTTATTGTGTAGTCAGACTAAAATGAGCCAGAAACTTAGAAACGGTTTTAACCGATCTGTGATCAATTATAAGAAAAATAAGTCATGGATCCATATTTTTATTTTTGGACGTTGCTTCTGTATGGAAAGCAAGTTCCATTAACTCACAATATTTCACTTTAGAGTGTATTTGGTGGATTTGTTATATGGTATTTTATTATAAAGTGGGTCTTGATTGATCTACAACTGAATATTTTTCTGTTTGGGACTTAACTTCAAATTATTATTTATTCATTGTTAATTTTAATCAATACAAATTGAGTCTTAAATTTAGTCCCTTATTTTAGTGATTTTCACATTCCCTTAAACTCGAATCGTGATAAGAACTGGTCTAAATTTATTTTTAAATATTTTCTAATGTTATTTGAACAAAAATTTGTATTTTTTTATTAATTTTAGTTATCAGTAAATTGTAATTTAAACATTATTTTTAAATTTAGTTATTTTATCTTTATAACATTATTTATGTCTAATTTATAACCAAACCTCCCACAAATAGGTCTATAAATAATATTCTTTTTTCAAAAAATTCGAAAATTTGCAAGTGATGTCAACATTAATAACTTAAAGCACTAAATAAATATAATTGTAGACAACATTATTACGTGTCCTCATGTCCAAAGTTTCTACTCTTCAGAACTTTTCTCCATAAATCTGGTTGAACAGTACAGCTCTGTTTTTGTAATGGGAAATTTAGCCGGGACATTTTATAAAGTAATCTTATTTAATAAGAGTCGGCGATTACGGTTCAATAATTAACATATGTCTATAGATGTCTTACGGCTACTTCTGATCGGCTGTCTTGAGAAAATCCCTAAATGCTATCAATGTATTCTTTATGTGCAAAGATTCATAATAAGTTCAGCCAGCCGACTGACAATCTACAAAAATTCCAATGTTCGCATCAACTGCTCAGGCCTGAAGCTGCCCGCATGCTTTCAGAATGGCCTGAAATGCGTTGTGAAATGTAAAAACATCACCAAATTAATTTATCGAAAGATTCTTATATGTACAATATTATTTCACTAAAAACGTAAAAAGTTTAATTTAAACTAAATGAAAAAAATATTCAGTCCTAAATCAACTATGTTCAACGTTGATTTTGATTCAATTTTTTTTGTGTGTATCCAACAATCGGCTTTTCATTAGAATTTTGTTTCGTTTATCTTATAACAATTTTGAATATTGAGTATTTTAATAAAATCCGGAACATTCACAGCCGAATAGAGCATTCAACAGTGTTTAAAATAAAAATAAATACGCAACTCTCTAACGGGTAGTTCGATTTCAATTAAATCACATAGTGATAGACACAAGGTGCTGGCAAGCCAAGCGAGGCGCTCCACGTTGTTCTATAATGACTTTTCGTCATAAAATTTTTAAAAACTTCCCAGATTCTTTATATCTGAGCTGATTTTAAAGATGAATAATTTCTGCTAGTAAGGACTTACAAAAATAGGTAAATTATCTTCTATAGTTTCAGAGATATTTAGCTTCAAAATTTGTTAATTTTGTTTTATGACAATTCTAAGCGAAGTTTCATGTTATAGCTGGTCCAAATTGTATAATTTTTTTCAAATATCTTCTTTTTATTAAGATCTAATAACAAATTTTTTGAAGAAACCTTTTTAAAAGTATCTTGATAGACTCAAGAGTTATAACTCTTTAAATTTGAATTTTGAAGTATGTCGATTTTTTGCCGTTTTTTGAGTTATAAAAGATATTTCAGAACAATAATAAATAGAATAACCTTAACCTATATTAAGGCATAGTTTACCGTATTTACATTATTCAGAGTGACTAGTTTAATGACTTTAGAAAGAATTTAAAAAACTAAAGTTTTCCGAATCTGACCTATTTTTTCATAACACTCCAATTTCCGACTAAATTTTTTAAGTGCAAAGCTGGAATTGTGTTTTTTGCTTAACCTGATGTAATCTAAAATTACTGGTAATAGCAAATTTTGTACTTCGACATTGGTTAAAGAGATATAGCAAAAAAAGTAACGGAATTTCTTTAAAGAAAACAAGATAATGTTAATATTCAGTTTAAGTTTCGAAAAATCCTAACTTTTTAGTTCTAATATTTCTGAAAATCTATACTTTTACTATAACGAAAAAACACGCTAATAGACATCACTAACGATAAGTAAATTTATTAATATAATTTTTTTATTTTTATTTTTCTTTAACTGCCAGACTTCAAATATCAATCAACAGATCCGGTGGTAAATATTTGCAATTTCTTGTGATTACTGGAGATTGTAAGTGTTGCCTGACATTAGCTCTTGCAGACATAATACATACATAAATATAAACTTACATACATAAGTGTGTATGTAAGTATTATTGTTATTTTAGTCATTATCAATATTAATATATTTTCACTTTATTTTATTTTCTTCGGATTCTATAACATTTTGTTCGTATCATTATCAAACGATAAACACACAGACCTGCCTTTTTTGTCTATAGACCCCGAGTGTAGAATACATACAACAGGCGTTCTTTTTTCCTCGTATTAAAGAATATTATCGATGGACTTAAACGTTTTAATCGTTAGTTTTACTATAAATCTCGAGCAAAGTGTTTGTTAGTGATAATGAAAGGAAAATAATAAAAATAATAAATAAATAAATAAATTCAAACCAAAATAAATAATTTTTAAGTGAAAAAATAATACAATTTTTGTTAAAAATAAGAAAATTTATAAAAAAATAATAATAAAAAATGGAAGATTTTGAATTGAAATTAAAAAATATGGAAAAGAAAAAATTCCTTAATAATCGAAATAATAGTCGAAGAGTGGGTTTATATCATTATTATCATACGGATTTATATTATTCAATGCCAGAGATTAATAGTGAGTATTTCAGAGTACGAAGGATTTTTAAAAATTATTTACGAGAAGATCTCTAAAAGGAGAGATCTTGGGAAATTTCATACAATGGAATGTAAAATAAAATTTACAAGTTTGGAGAAGAGTTTTTCGTAGCTTCCGGAATACCAACAAGAAAAACGTCCATTTAAAATTTTAAATGTTAATTCATTTCAAAATTAGAATAATATTTAAGGTCTTTTAGAGGCTTCATAAACGAATTAAAGTGAAATATCTTATTGGCCCATACTTTCGATACAATTGGTACATTAGAAACCCTTTAAGCCTAAATCCCTATTCCGGGAGAGTTGTAACCGAATATTACACTATAATAAGACAGTTAAAAAAATAATTGTATGGAATATCAATAAAATTAATTCAAATTTTATAGCCTTTTCCGGGAAGGGAACTTAAATGGATCGACATTTCATAAAACTAGTAACTGCGCCATCATATAAAAGATTATTAGAAACTTAATCGTAACAGTTTTTAATAAAATTATTTCATATATAAAATTTCAAAATCGTTTCAAAGAAAAAGGTCTTCTATGCTATAAAATTAAGGACCGATCTAAATAACACATATTGAAGACAGTTTTAATAATTGTGTAACATTTTGAAAAACTTTGAAACATTATTTTTCAAAAACATTATTTTTCGTTTCTTACGAATTGATAAAGTTGATATACCATCATCACCATTTGTGGTACTGGAGAGTATAAAAATCATCTTAACATATAACAGATATTATATCTATAATTTGATTATCATATACATATATTTCAAAAGATCAAATTTTAAAGTAAAAAAAGGAATTGACCCGATTTGAAAAGATTGAAAACTCTTTTGAATAATTGGATTTAGAATTTTTCAACTTTAAAAATTTGGCAAGATCTTAAGTAATACCCCGATCTTGTTCAATTTTTACTTTAAAATGTTCTAAAATCCTAAAAACTATATTTCAACAAAGTATAATAGTTTTAAAATCTCTAATACGTTTCTAATCATGAAGTAATGGCTTTTTCCAGATCTGCAATAAATGAGGAGTTTATAGACCGAAATCTGAAAAATAATTCATTTTGACAAATTTTCTTCACATTTTTGGTAACAAAAATGAATTCTTGTATCAAATCAAGAGGTTTTTCCAATATTTTTTTTAAGGATCATAAGAGTTACATTTCCCGAAAATTTCTGTATGAAATGTCTTTGTTAGTAAATATTTTATAGCAATTTAAATATTTTTATTTTGTTTACTTCTAAATACTGGAAGCAATTTTAAGTACGCCGCCATAGGTGGTTTGGGTATCATTAGAGTCAGAATCACTATTTGAGTCTATTTAACCATGTCCGTCCGTCCGTCCGTCTGGCTTACAGTCCGTGTAAACCTTGTGAACAAAAAAGTCAGATCGCAGTTTTGAAGATATCTTGCTTAAATATTTTAAGTATCATTATTTTTGCCTAAGAATTATGGATAAGAATAATGCCCATTGAATTTGGTGATGATGGATCCATTATTTTACCTAGCCGCCATTTAAATTTTCATCCCGAAATGGGGTTTTAAGCTTATTTTCACAAATAAGTCATATGTTCTTGTAATACGATGTGCCAAATTATTTGAGGTTAGATCAAATATTTCTTATAGGTTTAATACATACCAAAGATCTATTTAAAGAGCTTGAGTCTAAAATATGAGTTGGTATTGTAATAATATTTGGTCAATTAATACAAATATAACCAAAAATCGCTACTTGAAATTTTATGATGGTCGTTCCATAAAATCATTCTTAAATGCATTAATTTCACTTAAAATTAGACAAAATTGTGTTAACCTCAAAGAAGGAAATATCAAAATTGACTCAAATTTCTTACACACGGAATGTCAAATATTTAATGACAAATTTTGGTTGAAATATTGCAAAATTTAGTGACTTCGCTAGGTTAAAAATTTTATTGGAAAATGGCCTGATATTGAAGCAAAAGTCAAATATAAACCGATATTATATACTTATTCAGAGATTTCGGGTAATCGAATAAAATATGGACCGATAATCATGAAACTATTCACATATAAGAAACATTATTGTATCGACTTCCAAATAAATTGCTTAATATTTACAAGTTTTTGTGCTTAAACCTCTATCCAAGGAAGGGTCTAATCTGGAAGCTATACATGGACCGACATTTCAGGAAAGGGCCTAATATGGAAGCTAAACATGGATCTTTTCGAATGTCGATCCATATTTAGCTTTTAGATTTAAGACAAATACTCAGAAAATTTTACTCATACTAACTATCTTATGTATTTAAGGACTTTGTGAGTTTAAAATCCCATTACGAGAGCACATTTGTATATAATATAACAATCAAAACAATTATTTGTGTTATACATATTAACATCTTTATCATGAGATAAATTATTATATTAAACCAAATAAAAACGTGTGTTCAAAGTCATAAATGACATGTAATTTGACTAATGGTTTGTTTAAGATTTTATTTTAAATGAATAATAATTTTATCTAAAATATTAATTATTATATTTAGTTATCTTATTTTTTTGTAAACAGAAGGAAAATATTTTTTCTGAGAAAATATTGTAAAAATAGTTTTAATAGATAAATTTTATTAGGTGGGAAATAGAGATACCAAATCCACGGATTCGAGATCTCGTAATTACCGGATATTTCAAGAATCGTTTTCCAATACTTTATACCGTTTCAAGATTTTAGAAAATAGTGGTTTTATATTCAAAATATAGATTTGAAAATTGTTAAATTCAAGAGTGTCTGTACTTAGTTCTTGAAATCATACACAATTTTGTAAGTTGAAAATTCAAATATCTCGAAAACTATAAAAGATAAATATCATATGTAAATATTATTTTCAAAATTAGATAAAATTAAATTAAATAAAAAACAAACGGTTTAAAGGTATCCCACTTTGTGCCTTTATATCTCGGCCAATGGAGCTCCAATGTGTTCTTAATCAAGGTTTTAATAACACACTTCTCTGCTATCATTATAATTATTTTCAGGCTTTTTTGATATTGTTTTCACCACTCTATCCAACAACAACCACAAGGAAAATAAAGTATTTTAAATATCTGGATTATTTATGAACAGATTTGAAAATAAAAAACAAAATTCGCAGAAAAAAATTGTAAGTTTTCGCTCATATCTCCCAAACTAATAAACATTTTTAAAATATACAATTCGCGACAAAATGTTGTGATATGTTAGAGTTATAATCGATTCGATTGGACTCATTGAGGCCTCAAAATATACATATCATATAAGTTAAGTATATGAAGTGAGATTGAAAAGTTCTTAACATACACATACGATTATAAAAATAAAACCGATTGTAATTATTATTACAATTTCCAAAAAAATTGTTTTAATCACTAGTAATGAAATTAGGAACTTTTTGGGAAGCCCTCGAACATGTAGTCCATTTCCGTTTCAAATCTATCATAATTTTGGGCACATGGTTTACGCTCTTCAACTCTCTTTTAATATTTCTCTAGAATACTGAAATTTCTTTGAGATAGAGCCCGTTCTTACATATAATTGACTACTTTTGGCGCAACAGCACATTGCTTGCCATACTAAGAATTTTTTGGGAAATTTTGATTGTTTTTAGGCCATGAATTTCTCTTAAACATTCCTCGTGTATTAGCAACATAAAATTTTTGACCAGAAAGTTTTGAAAAATAGGTTCTGACAGATTATGAGCAAGATAATTTTTTTCCGTGCTCTTGTTTTAGCAGCGTTCCTGTCAGGAACTTTCTCAGCCTTGTGTGTTTTTAAACCTTCATTAGCTTTAACTTTTAGTATAAAATAATCGTAGCACTAAACTGTGTTGGGAGCTCCTTCGAAAATGTTTTATTTTTTGGCTTTAGAAACATTCTATCTGAACCAGATTTTCTATGTTTATTTCAATATTCTAATATACCGAAAGGAGTAAGATTGTACTGGAGCCTTTATTACAACTAGTTCCCATATAAGGCCACTTCCCGGAATGTGATTTAAAAACTCTTTAATATGGACCAATTCTATTGTATATAAGTAACAAATATTTGTAACTAATTTAATTTAAATTGTATTTCATATAGCTTGATTTAACGTTATTACTATTATTATTTTTTAATCGGCTATAAACATTAATGGTTCGATACCATTATTTTAAATTATGTTATCACCCGAATTTTTATTCGGCTCAGTCGAATATAGCATTCTTATTTGTTTCTTTTAATTTCAATGTTTAATCATTCAAGTGTTTAGCAATTTAAATATTAGCGACATTCACTTAGCTTAGACACCAACCTAACAGGAAATATATAAATAAACTACAACCAACTTCATAGCGAAACATTACAAATGAAAACAAATTATTTTTTGTTTATGAAAAAACTGCAAATTGCACACAATAAACTCAAAACGCACACACACACATTACACACACAAAATAATTAACCGGTTTAAGAGAAAATTCATGAAATTATAAAAGAGAGTTATACAAGAGATGTAAGTGTGTGTATAAGTGTGATTTAAATAAGGGAAATTTTCATAGATTTATTTTCATACTCAAGTGTGTTCTTTTTATTATTTTTGTTTTTCTTTTGTTGTTATTGTTAACAACAAACTAATAAAACATTAAGGGAGAGAGTTTACTAAACAAAAACAAGAGCAATTTCTTTCGTTTTGAAACAACAGAGAATGAGAGTTTGGGAAAAAACTAGAAATGTGTTTTTGTAGCGCAACCATCAGTTGAAAATTATAAATACTCGAGAGGAGAACACGTTTTCGAAAAGTGATTTTTAAAAAATTTTTAAGTTTTTTAAATAATTTTGAATGTATTTTTGTTTTTGTTATTTATTTCGCTGTCGTATTTTAAAAAGAAGTGTAAATTAAAAGTTATAAAAAAAATTATTATCGATAAAGTAAATATTGAAAATAAAATTGAAAGAAAATTGTAACAGTTTCTTTTTTGAGTTGAATTTAACAATAAAGTGAGAATTTTTCTTAAAGAATAAATAAACAAATAAAAACAACAACAATTGTTTATAAGAAAAATGTTTCGAAATGAAAAAACAAATATTGAGGGAAATTTTGATGAATAATTTTAAAGAAATTTTGAAAAAAAGACGAGATATTAAAAAAATAATATGAAAAAAATTAAATAAAATTAATTAAATAAAATATTTAATTTAATTTACAAAAGCAAAACAATAGCAAAAAAAAAGAACAAGACAACGAACAAAAACAACAAATTAAAACAAAGAAAATTAAAGAAGAAAAAAACAACAAAATTCTTACCACTATTTTCTTTGTAGCCGACATTGTTTTTACAGTTTTGTTGTTATTGTTTTTGGTGCCGCTGGCTGTGATTTTCAATACAAATTTGTTGCTGTTTTTGCTTCAATATTTTTATACCCTCCACCACCACAAGTAGTGGTGAGAATATATTAACTTTGTCATTCCGTGTGTAACTTTAAGAAGGTATTATCTCAGATCCCATAATGTATATGTATTCTTGCATCAAATCAAAATCTGGATTGATTTAGCTATGTCCGTCTGTCTGTTGTTGGCACGCTCACATCCACAGTAATAAGCAGTGCAGAATGAAACTCGGAATGAGTATTTTTATAGTCCTTAAAAGTTTCCAATTTAAACAGTTTCCAAGCAACATCGGTTCAGTATATTGAAAAATATAGACTTCTTAGTTCAAGCAAAAAACTTTTGCAAAATTGTTCATTATAATTCGACAAAAGAACTTAGTTATATGTACCTCATTATTTTCAAAAATTATTAAAATCGGTTCAGTAAAATAAAAGTTATAGTCAAAAATATATAAATACGCGTGAAGAGGGTATTGAAGATACGGCATAGCCGAATACAGCATATCCACCACCACAACTTTATTATATTAGATCGCATATTTTAGATAGCATAATCAGTCGATTTAGCTATGCTCGTCTCTGTCTGCTTATCCGTTTCACATCTTAAGAGCTTAATAAAATTCGGCCTAAGTATTTTTTATAGTCCTGAGAAGTTTTCCATTTAAAATCAGCAAAATTGATTTAGTATATTATAAGATATAGACCGATATTTGAGGCAACCAAGTTTTGTAAAACTGTCAATTATAAATCTCCAAATTAGAATAAGTTTTTGTTTCAATATCATATTTAAAAATCGGTTCAGTAGAAAGAAAAGTTATAGACAAATAATTTAACTAATTTAATGACTCATTAAGTGTTTCTGTATTGTATTTAATAAACAGGTATATATATTATATACGTTTGTAATTGGGTATGTACGAAACATAATGTATTTACTTTTCAAGCATTTGTAGTGGAGGGTATTGAAAATTCGGCATAGCTGAATATAACATTCTTACTTGTGTTTTTTATTTAATTCTTCTAATATTTCTTCTTCTTCTTGAATGACAGCTGATATTTAATTCTATTTATGTTATTAATTACAAGTTATTAAAATTCCAACAACAACAACAAAAACAACAAAAACAACAACAATATTGTCATATTTAAAATTCAATCTCTTTGAAACTGAAATATTTATGTCACTATGTTGATGTCCCTCGTTTAACAACAAATTCTTGTCAT
>PYHX02000158.1:67264193-67288819 GCA_004302925.2 Cochliomyia hominivorax | reverse complement strand
TGTTTTCCAGCTTGGAAATAAGTAAAATTCCCGAATTACCCGAAAAACCACCTAGTCCCACCACCAAAACCAAATCGCAATGGCATACAGCCTCCCAATGTAATACGACCCAGCAAGGAAGGTTCCATATCAGGATTAGAACAACAATATCCTTTGCAACGACAAGGCGGTATGGCGGGTATATATCAATTAAGTGGTTCAGATTCTGGCAACGGTTCGGGTGACTCAATGCCCGGGGATATGAATGAATTTATAATGCATCGTGGTGTTATAATAAAAAATCCTAGATTTATGACCACATCCATGTCTTCAGTAACATTGAAAAGTTTAAGCGAATTCGATGTAGAGGCAGCAGAGGAACAATTATTTACTTTAGAATACCAGACTTCAAACCGGTAAGTTTTAATCGTTTAATAAACGAAGGGAATTATTTTAAAGTTCTTTCTCTAACCTCTTTTAGGTATCGAAATTTGATGTTGAGAACTTTAGCACTCTGCTATTGCCCTCTTGCGAAAATAGCCTTTAGATGGTGACGCTTTAAATACATTTAAAATTATGTTACTGGAAACGGCCCAAAAATGTTGGCCGAACATATAACACGTATAGATATTGGACTACTTATTGAAGAGCCTCATAGAGATCCAGAATCTGATACAAATAATGAATGTAATGTTTTGGAATGTTCTGGTCTCGAAATGTTGACCTTGCCACAAGGCAAAATCTTTCGCAATGATCTCATTGAACGCACTCAATGCATGAAACTTATGGTGGCAGTAAACTATTCTCACTTGTCAAACAGATCTAGATCGTGCTGAAATTTTAAGCAAATGGATACAAGTAGCAGTTGAAACCAAAACTGCTTTGGGAAATCTTTTTGGGTTTTCAACCATAATGTTGGGTCTATGTATGCCTCAGGTAACTAATACGATTATTTTGTAAAAGATTTTAAAATTTCATTTTATTTTGTCCTCCTCAAAAGATTCAAAAACTTAATTCCGCTTGGCATTTATTACGTCAAAAGTACACGGATGATGCTTTTATGTTCGAAGCCAAATTAAGACCCACTTTGATAAGCATGAATGAATGTTCCAATCCTCAGGCACCCAATACCACGGTTCCTCATGTTTTACTATATGCTTTACTAAAAGATCGACCTGTTATTGATATTCTGAATTTCAATAATACAAGTGAAAAGTCGTCTCTTTATAATATGTGCATCACCTCGTGGGAGAGTAAGGCTGATGATTTTGGCATGTATATCAATTATGCTCATTTGGACTCATCACGTAATTTCCTAAATAATTTGAAATTATATCGTAAAAATTCGAAAATGATTTTGGAAGAATCTATATCGAGATTGGATGAGCTATTAAGTGATGCATTTAGGTGAGTGAATAACAAATTGATAAACTTTGATTATAATATGAACCATCTAAATACAGGACGGTATTAAAATTATTCTGTCGCTATAAGAGGTTAGACTCATAAGACATTTTTTGAGATATAAAAACATTTTGAACATTTTGAAAATAACGAAATTTCAATAGGGTTATAGGGAAAAGTAATACCCCTAATGCTCTCGGGAGTGCTTTAGGTTTATTTATGTTAAGAATTCTTTTTGAATTGTAAAGAGGCATTTAAAGATTAGAGGAAAATAGATGATTTTAAAGTGGATAAATAATGTCACATTTTTCGACAAAATCATAAAAAAATCTAAATGTTTCCAAAATTTCAAAAGAAGATAACTTTTTATCGGATCCACATATGTATAAGATTCTTCAAAAATAATTTGGAATTTCGTACAAAATCCAAACAATATTTTACAAAATTGTGTGGACACGAATTGAGCTCTCTCAACTCATTAAACTAAAAGAACATATGCCAAAAAGAGAGATATATACAACACAGGTATATGTAAACTATACATATTTTTCCGAGGTTACTAACTGCGGTGGTCTAACCTCATCGCTCGGACTTATTAAAAATTTGTGTTGCTCTAATCTATTGAAAAATACTTCATTAATTTAAAAAATATTCTGAAGTGCAAAGATACAAAATTGCTTAAAAACATTTTGGAAATGTTGTCTTTGTTTTTTTGTTCTTTGAACAGAGCGATATCTTAACTTATACTTTTAGTTATTTAGATTTTTATCAGCTTAAAAGTCTATTACGGGAAAGCGGCTTTAAATGGGAGCTATGAATTTACCAATATTAAAGAGTTTTATAAGTTTGAAATCCCGGAATGGGGCCTTATATTGGAGCATTGCGAATAATTGTCAAATTCAATTAGTATTTTTGAAAAAATGTTCAAAAGTTTTTCGTTTTCGTTTTGAAATTTAGATTTAGCTATCTCCGTCTATCTATTGTTCACATGCTTACATCCAAATAAAATAATAGAGCTCAATGACATTTGACTGGAGTAATTGTTATTGTCCTAAGAAGTTTCCAGTTTAAAATAAGTAAAAATGTTACAGTCGATCAAGTCCAACTATATAATATCTCTATATCATAATGGAAGGTATAAATAATAAAAAAATTAATGAACGACCCTCGTATAACTTAATTTTCTGATTTATGCACAATACATTATGATGACATTAAAATTTATGTGAAATTTATACGATTTAAAATAAATTAGTCTGGGGGGTTGTATGGGAGCTAGAAAAAAATATGACCGACCCTTGTATAATATAAACGATATAATAGGAGGGTCAGTCCATAATTTTGATTTTTGGTAAAAATAAGATAAATATCTTATTTTTACCAATTTTTTTTTAAATTCCAACGTATTTATGAGATTCATGCTCTTCAAAGTGATATTTGGAAAGGGGCTTGCATGGGATCTATGAAAAGGAATGGACCAACACTCGAACAATTTAGCACATCGTTTTAGAATATCTATAACTTATATTTGCAAATTAATGTAGTTTGTTTTATATATAAAACTTGTATGAGTTTAAAACCTCATTCCGAGAGGACATTTGTATGGGAGTTACCTAAAATATTGAACCGAATATGCCCAATTCAATTCTTTGGGCCAAATAATAATACTTACTAAATTTTACAAGTTATCTCAAAAATTGCAAGCAGTAGAGTGTTCACAACGTTTATATGGATGAACGGACAACTTTAAATCGACTCATTACAAACGAGATATTAAATATATAAAATAAACAATATATTATAGATCAAAAAGTTGGATAGTGTATGTGAAAGTTGTATTCCCTTTACAAACGAAATTGTTGTATTGTATAATCTACATTGTTCTTACAATATATCTTCTATATATAAAAACTAATATGAGTTTGTGGTGACGAGGGTATATTAACTTTGTCATTTCGTGTGCACCTATAAGAAGGAATCATTTTATCTGCATAATGTATATATACTCTTGCATCAAATCAAAATCTGAGTCGATTTAGCTGTGTCCGTCTGTCTGCCCGTGACAGAGCTAAATCAAATTTGGCCTGAGAATTTGTTTTAATCCTGAGAAGTTTCCTTTTGTAATCAGCAAAATTGGTTCAGTATGTTAAGAGATATGGTGCGATAACTGAGACAACCTTTAAATTAAAGCAAAGAACTTTCGAAAAATTATCAATTATAAATCGAAAATTTAGAAAAAATTTTAGATAATATAAACCAAAAAATTCCTCATTACTATTCCAAAAATTATCCAAATCGGTTCAGTAGAAAAATGTTATAGCGAAGAATATAATTCGTTATATGACTCCTTGAGGTTTCTTTGTTATTTATACAAAACAATAATTTCATTTAATGTATTAAATTTTCCAAAAATCCTTATATTTTCAGAACTGAATTCCATATAAAGTTTTTATGGGGGTAGTAAAGGTGCTACAGCAACTGCCGATGATCGACACTCTAAATTGGAAAAGGTCTTAGCATTAATGGCTGATAAATTTTGTAGTGCCGATAATGGTTCAACAGCAACTGCCTAAATTAAATAACTACTAAAATTAACAAGCGATTAATCTGTGTAAATAAAATCTAAAATTATGGTAGAAAACAACAAAATTTTTATACGGTAAATTAAACAAAAAAATAGTTGATATATAAAATTGAGGACTATATGATCCTTTATATGAGAGTTTATATTATAAACTTTCACAAACTATTAAAAAATCAAAATTTTCAAAAAACTACAACAATACACTAGTCAAAAAAAACATATAGAAATTTCAAAAATCAGCATTAACAATAACACCAAAGTATTTTTTATAGTTTAAATTTTATATTTTTTCGAAAAATGGAGAAAAACTATATAATTTTATTCTCAGTTTAATTATTTCAAATAATTACTACCTCAAAATAAAACACTTACAACAATTTGATTCGATTTGCAAAGAACAAAAAAATAGAGAAACTGAAATCCAGAAACTTGAAAATCCATTAAACCAAATTCTATTAAAGTCACTTTACCGCCAACACCAAAAGCAGCTTATGAAAAAAATGTATTCGGAATAAAATCATATCGTTTATAAAGGTTCCATAAACCTTCTATTTTAAAGTTTAATTTTATGTTTTTATTTTAATTTTAAGATCTCTATATCTCTCTATAATTTTGTGATTCAATTGAAAATTGTACACATCAATTTGTTAAATATATATATTTTTTTGTAAAACTCTTAAATATATTAGATATTCTTATGATCATAATTAGTTATAACATAATTATACAATTACCCTCGCATAGTGGTCTCGAAACGTCTTTTTGGCAAATAATTCTTAAACTTTGCCATGTTTGGATATTTTTAAATAAAATTTCACCGATGTATTATTGAGATGTTTTACAATTTATAAAGAGCATAACAAGTTCTAAATGAGTCCAGGGGATGAGGTGTATATCCCCCAAATTGGGTCATTTTCTGTACGAAAACTGTTTTAAAAACCTTTAAAACGTTTTTTGGAAAAAAATTTTGAAATTTTGCAACTAGCAAGTTTAAGGGAGGAAATGTAAATTGCCAAAGTAGGTCACCGCAGGTGGGATTTTCTTAAACATCCAATATTGTGTATATATAATTCTTTAGAAGATATATATTAACATATGTGGGATATCTCTTCAAGTTTTTAAGTTATTTCGACTAAAATAAAATTTTAACCCCTTAACCAAAAATATGTTCTTTGAGTTTTCTGAACAAAGAGGGCTTAAATCGAAACCAAAAGAAAATTGTCAAATGGTATTTAGATTCTGTACAAAATTCTAAGGGAAATCTTTCTATCACCCCTGTACCTTTATGTTTCAATAAAAACTTAGATTATTTTGAAAATGAAATTATGAAACCAAAATATAATTTTAGAAGATTTTTTTCCAAAAAAGGGAACAAATTTTTTACCCTCCACCACATAAGTGTTGAAGAGGGTATATTAACTTTGTCATTCCGTGTAAAACGCTAAGAAGGAATCGTCACTCACCTCCCCAGAGAATTTCTTTAATTTCTTCTGTAGTTTCCAAGTTGCGTAACTATTTCCATTTAAAGGGTTTTAGGACCACTGTGCCTCTTATTCTTGTTAATATATTTATTTATTTATTTCTTAGTTATAAAATTTATTAAATTTCACATTATAATTATTATTTTTATTTTTAATAATAAAATGAGTTTTTATTAAAAGATTTCATCAATTTCTAAAACTTAAGATAGATTAACTAAGTAAATATATATTTATAATTAACTAAATTTCTATGCAAAACTTACTAAGTTTTTATATTTATACTTAAACTAAATACTTAATAAATAACTTAAGATTATAATAATAATGATTCTGAAGAAAAAAACAAATGGAAGCAAAAGATCTTAAATATAATTTAAGAAAATTAATTGTTTGTGAGAATGAAAATTATTTA
The DNA here is from genome assembly GCA_004302925.2 of Cochliomyia hominivorax. NCBI lineage: Eukaryota > Metazoa > Arthropoda > Insecta > Diptera > Calliphoridae > Cochliomyia > Cochliomyia hominivorax. The sequence continues at coordinate 67,282,959 of PYHX02000158.1, read as the reverse complement.
AAACCAAACAAAAAATAAGAAAATAACTTTTCAAAAAGTCGAGCCACTAGAAGTCCCAGTTAGAGAGTACTATGCAGGTCTTGTTAAATTAGATTTATTTACCCGTAAAATGGTACTAATCTTTTATATTGGGTCCGATTTGGACCAGTCCTTTTTCTAAGACAAGATTTCTTTGAGTTTAAACTTAAACCATAATGGGACAGAATTGATTTTGTTACAACTTTCGGTAGGGCGTTTGGATTTCCGCAGCAGTGTTGCAATATAACTGGAAGTTTTAAGCAAATAGAGGATTAATGGAAGAAGTTATAGGAGCTCATGCTTGCGTATCTCAGACACTAAACAAGTAAGAATGTATAGTCGGTCATGCCCGAATTTTTTATACCCTACACCACATCATCGGTTAAAAATGCTAGTTACGAAAAATTAACGAACGACTCTCGTACATCGATTTTTAACTACATTTATCTTAATTTGACCAATTATTATTACAATAGCAACGTATATTTAAGATTTTTGCCCTTTAAAGTGATATTTTGAAGGGTTTTCTATGAGACCTATGAAAAATAATGAGGCGATCCTCGTATATTAAGGCTTATAAGACTAATTTGTTCCAAATTTCGTCTAAATCACATTATATTTAGGACTTTTATGATTTAAAAACCTTATTCCGGGAAGAACATTTGTATGGCAGGTACTTGAAATATTATCTTTAGGTCAAAATTAAATCGAGATACTCAAAAATTGCGACCTGTAGACTGTTCATGGACAGACAGACGGACATCATCGGCTCAGAAAGTAATTCTGAGTCGAACGGTATACTTAAAGGCGAGTGAAACATAATTTTTGATACAAACATCAGCACAAACGCTTAATACCCCAACCAGCTTCGATGCTGTAGGGAACAAATACTTCAACCTCCTGCCAATTTTTTTTACTCTTGAAAAATAAAAAATTATTTATAGAGCTGGGTGACATTAAAAAAAACATGGGTTTCGCTTTTGAATTATTTCCTGTTAAAATTTCAACTTTTAAAATTTTCCTAGAAATGGATCCATTTCTTTAAATACATTCTTTGATGTATTCTATGGATCTAAATCTATTTTTTTTTGAGTACATTTGGAGGAAAAGCAGACCCCTATCTGGTTAGGGGCGTAGTCGGTGACCCTCCAAAGTTGGCCAACTCTTGTTTGTTAATTTATTAAAAAAAGATGAGTATTGATATTCATCTTTTGAAATTGCCCAAGCAATTTCACATTTAAACCCAGCGATATCGGTCCAATAAAAAGTATAATTATCTTAGACGACCTCAAAATTTGGACAAATTGTTGTTTCTAATAGAAAATAACAACAACATTCTATTAGTGCTTCATCTTCATGACGAAAATCATTACAATCGGTTCAGTATAATAAAAGTTATAGGAAACATATGAAAACTTTTATAACTCCCAAAATACAGGTCGCAATTTTAAAAATTCTATAATTTATCACTTACATAAATTTTGACTAAAAAGCGGTTACTAAAATTTGTAGGACTATTATTTCAACTAGGTCCTATAAAAATCCTTTCCCGGTATAGGGTTTTATGTTTATAAATTTTTTTTAATCGACGAAATCTATCGAAATTTGACAGAATTATGTTTCTTATTATTTTTAATTTTTGAAACTAATTTCATGAATATCGTTTCAGATTTAACACCCACTTAAGGGTACTCTTCTGGAATAGGGATTAATGATTAAAAAACTCTTAAATGAAAATATTCTATTCATATTCGACACAAAGTATGAAAACCAAAGTATGTAACATAATAACCCTGAGGGATGTTAACAACATTAAGAGAAACTGGTTAAATGCTCTTTCTTCTAAGTGCGAAGGAGACCTGCTTACTTTTCAGCTTGTTTTCTTTCGTTCTCCAATTCTTCAACCATGATTTTTCCAAAGAGAACCCACAATAGATGAAGGATTTTTTGGAAGTTGATCTTCATTAGTTTTTTATTATTTGTAAACCGCAATGTTCGACAGATCTTCGGTATATTTAACCGAAGGTCTAAAGAAAGTTTAAAATTTAAGTTAACTTTCTACAATTTAATTTAGTGATAAACAATTAATTGGACTTCGTTAATTTTTATTTTATTCTCACAAACAATTGTTTGTTTCCAATATTTTTAATTACTGGAATCACTGTCTTCTTCTTACTATATCAGAGCAAATATACTCTTAAGATCTTAGAACTTGACATCAAGAAAAACTATTATTATTTTGCCTCTGGCCCATTTATAATTATAAATTAAATATTATTCAAATATAAATATATAATATAATAAATAAAAATATATATAAATAAAAATTTATATCGGACAATATATTCTAATCAAATGCATTTACACAATTTTTACCAGATAAATTTATAAAGTAAATAAAATGTAACGAGAGATAAAAAATAATATTTGTAATAAAAGATAAATTTGAAAATAAAGAAAATATAAAATATGATGGCAATATAAAATGAAACAAGTTATTAAAGTGTTCAATTCGGCCGTGCCGCATTTTTGACACCCTTCACCTTTTTTAAGCCACGATCTTAACATTTATCATAAGTACCTGATTTAAATAGCCTTCATAATATCATCACTTGTAGAAAAGGGGAAAATGACAGCCATTACTATAGCTTATATATGAGTCAACATAGATTCTCTAGATCACTCAATATGCATGCAAAATTTTATTTACGATTAGTTTTCTCTTTCACTAAAACTATACTGATATAAATATATAAGAGTAATTAATAAAAAACCGCTATTTTTCTGCATAAATTTTTTTCCATATATCCCATAGGAGGTTCAAAATATCAGAATATGCTTGTCTATAACTCTGAAACTGATGGACCGATTACTGTGATGTTTTCAACTGAAAAATTCTCCTAATTATTTCAGATCTGCTAGTACAAAAATTTTGTCTCTAACTTAAATAGAACGCTTAAAAAGTCTTTGCCTTACATTGTTATTGTTTTCAATACTATATACAACAACAACTACAAGAAAAATAGAAAATTGTTAATATCTCGGCTATTTATGAACCGATTTAAACATTTTTAAAAATCAAAATTCAAGAAAAAAATTAGTAATTTTTTGCGTGGTAACTACGTCCGTAGCTGCCCCAGGAGCGTCAGAATAAGTTTTTTGCCCATATCTCAGAAACAAATAGCATAATCAAGTTGATGTCTTCAAATTAAAAATCCACAAAAATATTTCTGATTCATTAGTAAAAAATAAATTTCTAACATTAATAAAATGGCCAAAATCTCAAAAACAATATTTTAAAAATTGTTATTGTTTTCCTATAGTTTTAAAGTATAACAACAACAAAGAAAGAAAACATTGACCATATCTCGGTGGTTTATGAAACGATTTTGAAAGATGAAAAAGATTAAATTCGGGAAAAACAATTTGCAATCAATCAGTGCCATAACTAAGTCTATAGGTCTCACAGGGTGTTCAAAATATAGGAAAATGTGTTTTTGCCAATAACTCAGGAACCAATGGTCCGCTAAAATTATTGTAATCTATGTGTGAAAAAATTAAGTCTCTTAACTATTGTAGATTTTTTAAAAAATAGAAAAAAACATAACTAAATCTATAGGTCTCATAAGGGGTTAAACATATAGGAAATATGTCAATAACTCAGGACCTAATTCAGATTAATTGAAATCTTTCTTTATGAGTCTTTAACTCTTGTAGATTCCTCCAAAAATGGAAATAAACCTGAAATATGTTTGCGGTACCTTCAGTTTTTTGCTAATATCTGAGCCATTTAAGAACCAATTTCCTTGGATTTTTAAAGCAAAATCATCGAAAGCATATTCAATCGTTTGATATACATATAATAAATGCTAACTATAGGGTGGTTTCATAAACTTGACTTCAATCTACATAGAACGGGCAATCAATTTCTATTTTCATACCGATCCAGAATACATATACTTTTGAAATTTTCTTTAAGAAAATTAGGTGGATTCGAAACCGGTGTAAATAAATTTCTCTGATCTCAAATCAAATAGAGAAATATTTATCAAAGAACTTCCGAATTTATATTAAAGAAAATGAAGCTTTGTTGATAGATAATTATTGCTATATAGCGTAAGGCCCCAAGATCCTTATAGAAACAACTGACAACTATATATTTTTTATTATCGCCTACAAAATAAAAAAATCGAGTATATTTTAAAATAAAAAATATGTATTTTTTAAATTTCATTAATAAAAAATCACTTAATTATCTAATTGAGGCTTATCATCTAAAGTAACATAAGGATCCAGTTCCTTACTACCACGATTTGTTTGTTCATATTCTATTAACAATAAAGAATTCGAGCCAATATGTAAAATTTCTAGTGGCACATAGACCGTCAACTGAGGACCAGCAGTTGGCCAATAACGACCCAAATTAAAACCATTTACAAATGCCACACCTTTGCCCCAACCACTGGGATTAAGGAAAGTATGATGAATATTCTTAACCTCAAATTCGCCATAATAAATCATGAGTCCTTGTGATAACTGCTTTTTATCATCAGCTAAAAAATTCTGAAGTATAATTTTTGTAAATACTGTTCAGAAGATTTGATATATGCGGCTCCTCCAAGGGATAGGCGGTATTTAACCAATTCTCTAAATTGATTTCTTCTTTATCTGGGGGCTTTTGTAATGTCACTTTACCCATAATGCCCTTGGTATCATTAGCGATATTGAAATTTATGCGACCTTGATTTTCGACCAGAATTTGTAATTTGGACCCTGAAGATGTATTTAAACTCAAAGAGAAATTACCATTTTGTCGAGACAAAATTCCCATAAATTCCTCATCCACATAGATTAAAGCACGATCCCTTAAATCGTTTATCGTCAAAGTACAAGATTCAATATTTTGACCCTCTATAGAGGTTTCATATAAAATCAAACCAGAATACTGATCCATCTCCTCAAAAGTTTTGGGTAAAACAGATTTTATTCCAGCACCATTTCCTAAGGTGGCTCGAGCTTCTTGGGAAAGTAAATTCATAATCGGTCTCACATTAACTTGACCATAAGCATATGACTGCTCCCTAATTACATCCACTTTAGGTATATCAAAATATTGTGCTATGACTTCACGTACCAATTCAAATTTCTTGGTTATATTACCGGGTTCATCCATTACAGCATCATAATCATAAGAAGTAATATCTGGTACATATTTATGGTCACCAAAATCATTAGCACCCGCAGTGAAACCAAAATTAGTGCCACCAAAGAACATATAGAAATTTACACTGGCGTTATAGGATAAAATGGTTCTGAAATTTATAATGAAGGAAATATTTAATAATCCGTTTTAGTTAACGATCTTACTTTAAAGCCTCTGCCACCAGTTTACCATCACGCCTTTGGTTTGGTTCTTGCCAATGTGTTAACCATCCAGGATAAAATTCTGAATTAACTAAAGGTCCGGTAGGTTGCACTGATCTTAAGATGCTCCATATATTATCAATTTCATGAACTGAAATAAAAAACAGAAATTATAATACATTCGCAAAAAAATCCCTACATAAAGGGACTTCATTTTCCTTAACATACTTCGATCTATACCAAAATCTGTTGTAGCAAAAACACCCTCAATTTTTCCACATTTTATGCGCTCATTTGGTATGTCGGTGGTAAACAGTAAAGCTTTATCACCAACATATTTTAAAGTCTCATCTCTGAGCCAATTTAAATAATCACGATCACAGGCGCTAAATGCCCCATATTCATTTTCCACCTGAACCATTATAATCGGTCCACCATTACCATATAAGAAGCGCTGCATTCTAGGCATTAATTTTTTCATACCACACAGAAACTTCATGCAGATAATTGGCATCACTTGTACGCAGTTTAATACCGGGATATTTTGTAAAAAGCCAGTGGGGTAAACCTCCCTAATGTTATAAAGACATTAATATTTATATTATATAACAAAAATCTGTTTATCTTACATTATCTCTTTCAGCACAGATATAGGGACCTGGTCTTAATATTACATAAAAACCTTCTTTATGTGCCAATTCGATAAATTTTTCGAAATCTGCTATTCCGGACCAATCATAGACGCCATCATGAGGATTATGTAAAGACCATTCTATATAACTATGGAATTTAAAAAAAAATAAGGATCAAAATTGATTTGAATTTGTTAAAGTAGTAAACTTACGTATCGAGTGTATTTAATCCAGCTGATCTCATAGTTCTTAACCTTTTAGGCCAGGCATCGGGTAAAGCACGAAAATAATGAAATGACCCTGATACATAACGAAAGGGTTTACCATCCATTAGAAATTCATTAGCTTCATGATCAATGGTAAATGTACGATTCATAGTTTCGTTGGATTGTGGCAGAATCTAAAGGTAAGAAAATGTATGATAATTATACTTTCAGATTCTATAGTTGTAAGGGAATCTAAATTATATAAGACTTCCTATAAGAAACCGCTGTAGCAATGCTATAGTTCTTTACAAAAAACCCTTTGCAAGTGTGATATAACAGGGACTAAAATAACGGACTAAAACATCTCCAAGGTATTTAACATCCAGTTAAGACGTCCTATTTTCTATTCTACTAAATACAAACACTTAGACCCAAAAGTATCAAGGCTGAAAATAGCTGGTCATCTATCTAGTGACTTAAGAACACAAAGTCTGTCCAAATCGATTTTTTTGGAAATAATTCCGTGGGTAATCGCTGAATAACAATGCGTATAAACTAAATTTAAATGAACTTGGGACCAAAATCTGTCCGCAAGCCCTATCCAATGGTTGTCAATTTTAACTTGACTTAACATCACGAGTGTACAATAAATGTAATTTATTATCTGGCAAATGTTTTTGAATGGACCTCTTCATATATCAGAGAGGATTTCAACAAAAATATATTTCGCCAATTCTGAATATGAATTGTTGATACTGAGTCACAAGGCAGATGTACCAAAAAAAATTTAAATGGAAAACATAATCAACGAAAAATTTCTATAATAATCGAACAGATACCAGATCATATTCTTTCATAACACAAAACTCGGTCTCAGGTTGCAAGACGGATAAAAACTATTTGGAAGACGACTTTGTCCTATAGCTTAATTCATTCTTCTCTTTAAATTTGAAACAGATTTTTAACATGGAATACATATGTTATCAGACAGATAGAACAAATAAGAGGTCGAAAGATGTTACCATTTACGGGAAAATATGTCTGATATTCTTGAAACTCCATACAAGAGATGGTATCGAGACTTATTAAGAATATAAATATAAGGATTTTTTAGTTAAGTGTTAAAAAAGCTGTGTAATATTCGAGGAATCCCAAAGGAATGGAGCCTTATATGACAATTTTATTAAAATGTACAGTCCAAAATTAATGTTGCCGAATTCCACTTTTAATATTACAGATTTTTATAGTCTCTAATATATATATATATATATATATATACACTTTAATAAAATCAAGCTTAAGTTTAAAAGTTATTGAAGAAGAAACCTTCTTTTTCACAATTTTTCCTCTATACCATAACATTAGAAACAATGTGCTTGAAAGATTTTACCCGGTCTATAGGCTTTCAAATTACATTCCCTAAGTTGTCTGATACAGTTATAGTACTCATTGACAGACTTGTTTCTTTTTTAATCCCAGCAGCTGAGATAAATGTCGCCTTCTTCATTTGACGTAATATACGATGAACCATTCAGAAATCAGACTTTTTAATTAATACTAAAAAGGTAAAATTTTGGAATCTAATTATTAACGTTCATATCTTTCTCACTATTCACAGTGCAGCAGAATCGATTTTTAAATAAATCTGTAACATCTGTTTGGCTGGTTTGATTTATATTCAATTTGACATGCTGACAGCGAAGAGTGTAGTTGAAGAAATTTTTATAGTTCGAGCCATGAACGGAGGGGTCATCCTCAAAAAATATAAATTAAATAATTCCAAAAATTATTTACCTTCTTAAAGCCCCCAATTAAATGTAGACCGAAAATTAAAGATTTTTTTAAGAAGACATTTAATCGTCAAAATAATAATTCAATAGGTTTTTACTTCAAATGCCGAGATCAACATTACCTAAATCCATATATCCTTAGTAATGAATATTCTTTTTTGCAAATTAAAGATTTTTAATTTCTTCAGAAGCAAAAAACCCGTTTATCAATGTTTATATTACAGTGTGAAGCATAAGTCTAGGTACTAGAAATTTAAAGTCTTTTATTATTTTATTATTTTTTTTTATAAATTTTATTAATTTACTTCTAATTTACAGTAAACAAATACAATGAATATGTTCAAGTAAAATAAAAGTAAGAAAAACCTTTGGGCAAATCTATATTTTTGCACTGCTAAAGTGTAAGTACCAATTAAAATATTTGTTGTTAGTAAATATGTAATTTAAGTGCAAAAAATCACTTACGAAAAGTGTTATTTATTGAAAAAATATTATAATTAATAATCATAAATTTGGTGAATCATACTCCGAAATTTCATATTTAATGTGCAGATAAAGATCATCAATACAAAAAGTAAATATTCTATCCAACGTTCCCACAACAATTGGATCTCTACTCAAAAACGACCCGAGTAACACTCAACAAAATATTTTCAATCCAGCGACAGCTGTATCAACGAAAGTTTTTTTCCACGAAAATGCGAAATGTTACAGCCCAACTGTAACCACAACAATTCTGTCCAAAAAAGAAAACAGAATTTAAAATATATCAGGATCTGGACGTTCTAAAAATTTAACTATTAGAGATAAAAGAAAAATTGTATCAGTAATTAAAAATGAACCATTAAGGATTATTCTAAATATTTCTACTCAGTTTAAGAACACATGAGGCAAAAGCATTCCTGTAGATACCGTACGCAATATGAATCAATATATAACATTTTTGACTCGAATGGACGTACATTAGTACGAAAAAAAAGATGTAGCACTTAATCCAAAGAACACTCTTGGAAGTGGTAGTGTAATAGTGTATGGATGTATGTCGGCAAGAGGTGTGGGCAATTTGGCATTTATTGAGAAAACAAAATACAAAGGTGACAAATTAGGAACAATCAAAATCAAAGTGCCGAAAAATTTGGAACTCTTCAATATATTATTATTTCCAACAGGAAAGTGATCGTAAATATTGATGTAAAAATGTGACTTGTCCTAAATACTAACACATGCTTAATGTTCCTTAGAAAGTCCCGATGTGAATTCTATTGAACATTTGTGGGATCATTTGCAAAAACGATTGCGCAGCCACCAAAATTCAAATAAAAATAAACTGAAAACCTTGCTAATGAGTAAATGGCAACAAATATCACCGAAATATTCAAAAAGAAACTGTTTAAATGAAGGGCTTAACCTTTTGCTATAGCCTACTATGTGTATTTTAATACACTTAGGCTTTGCATTTTAAATTTATATTATTCTCTTCTTAGATGGTACCTACACTTTTGCAGTGCAAAAATATAGAGTTTTAAGAAAGTTTTTATTATTTTATTTTATTGTGTTGAACCGATTAATACATTTTATTTAACTATAAATTTGAAATAAATTAATGAAATTAAAAAAAATAAATATTTTTTTAAAAATTTCTTAAAATTCATAAAATTATTAACTCAAATTTGAGTACGTAGACTTCTGCTTTGCACTGTAAATCAAACTAGATTTATATAGAATCACAAAAATTTATTTCTCAAAAATATAATCAATAAAAATTAAGTTAACAAAAAAACCGGTAAAAATAAGAAAATTTTTTTTTCAGACAATAAAAATTTCTAAAAATAATACCATCCGGTAATACAAATTCAGATTCAGATATTTTTATAATAAAATACGGTTACGGTAATTGACTATCAAAAAGTATTTATTGGACAACAATTAAACGTTTATGTTTTTCGCAATAAAAGATGGGTAAATAGCACCTGTATTTGGTTACTGTATACCAGTGTTGGCAATTTTGAAAGAGCATGAGGTGCTAAATCCTTAAAAAATATTGGCTAACAAATGGCTTTAAAGTGGCTAAAATATATATTGACGAATTGTCACAAGTTTGTCACAGATTTTATTAGTTTGAAATAAGAACCTTCTAGGGAAATACTTAGGCCAAATTGCATTTAACTCCGTAATTACAAATTAAAAGTAAAAAGTCGTGCTCCAAAAACTGTGGCAACGCCTTTAAAATGGTTCATCGTATATTACATCAAATGAAGAAGGCGACATTTATCTCAGTTGCAGAAACTGAAACAAATTAAATCAAGTACTGGAACTTTCTCAAAAAGATTACAATTGGCTAAAACTTACTTAGGGATGAGCCTAAAATAAATTTTCTGTGAGGAGTCCTTCTCACAAAATTTACAAGAAAAAAGTGGTTTCAGAATAATAGAGTACAGTGATTCAGTGAAATAGCAGTCTCCCGTTGTAAATCTACTCGATAATTTGTATACATACGTATAAAACAAGGAGTCAGCAATTAAACCGACCAATAATATCTTTGGACCATTATAGACTCTATTATCCTGGAAAGGTGCCACAATGTAGTGAATTCAATGGGAACGCCACATTCGGCTGTTATTACCAAGAATTGAAATACTACAAAATGCTTAGAAAAAATTATACAATTAATTATTTTTGGCTTTTTGTTATAGTTGAACGGGGTAGTGCTATTTGGACTCCAATTTTTATCAATTCATCTGGAAAAAATTAATTTAAAATTATGAACAGACATGTGTGTGTTTCTTCTTCACCGATTTTTAACTTAATTTTGATTTTATTAAACCGTAATATAAGAGCAGCTTTACAATCAAATGACTTGTATGATTTATAAAAGAAGACGTATGTATGTGATGCTATTGTTTTGACCGCAACTGTATATACATAAATTAATGAGGAATTTTCCAAACGTTTAATGGACAAACAACAATTTATTTTTTCTTGATTTATTTTCCATTTTTATATTTAGAAGTGAATTCATGTTGCACAGTGTTCCATTTGAAAATAAAGTGAAATAAAATTCAACTCCCCAAAGGGTTGCTTAATGATAGTCCTCTCAGTGATAATAGTAGAATTTAGACCAATTATGTTTTTTGATTTTATTGATATAAAACAGGGTCTTAATGCGAAATAAATTATGAATTTCTTCTTTATAATTTTATTAATTTTATTATCTCTGAATAAAATAAAATGTGTCTTAATAATCTTATAAATATTTGTCATTTTCGATATTGAATTACGAAACTTTCGTAAATTTCCATTTATTCCCGCCAAATATAAATATTTCCTAATCAATTAAAATTTAAGTATTTTTTAACAATTTTATGACATCAAGAATTTTACTTCATTTTAATGGTTTTCATTAAGAAAATGAAAGAAATTAAGAAATAAATGAAACCTGTCAAGTACCCAACAGGGACATATATTTTACGAAATGTAATTTGAATTTTAAATTCACTATTTGTATTCGACTGATTATGTTTCACAACATTAGAAAGTGGGGAAGAATCTATTTTTTCTTCAAATAAATGTGAAACATTTGATGCATGAAATTTAACGCAGTTATAGCAGAAGAGAGTATCATTACAGCTTTGGGAGCTTAGAACCCATAGCGGCTCTATTGTTGGAATTATACATACAGAAAAAAGTCAATGTAAAATTATTGAAAATAGAAATAATTGAATTTTTTCAGTTATGATTTATCTTAATAGATAAAACATGTTAATTTAACATTTTTTCACAGTAAACACAGGTTCTTGTGAATATTCTTGAAATTTTATTACTTAAAAATAATTTTAATATTTAAAAATAATTTTAAAATTTCGTCGTTGTATATTTATGTTTAATATCGAAAGATTCTAAAAAGCACAATATTATTTCACCACAAATGTAAAAACGTTAAATTTAAACTAAATGAAAAAAAATTCAATGTCAAATCAACAATGTTCAACATTCATTTTGCTTTCATGTTTTTTAACTGCGTTCCAAAATTCAAAAGTTTTATTTGCATTTGAATCTTCAACTCTAAAAATGTCAAAGATTTTAAGTGTTTTTCAATATATATTCAAAAGTCTGTTAATGTTCCGATTTTTTATTTGGGTAAAAATAAAATTATTTGTCAAAAAAATGTTTGTGGTCAATATCTCTACCCAATCTTAAAATAAGATATTTTCAATTTGAAAATTCAAAAATAACGAATGAACGGCTTCCTTAAATGAAAGTTTGATTCTTTTTTTGAATACAATATTTAAATTTTAGCTTTTTATTCATAGAAAACTTTCTGAAATGTACAAAATTTATATAACTTTTCAATAAAAAATATTTTAGATTGAAATAAATGTGGACACTTTTATGACCAAAAGAAATTTCGACATTTTTGGAATTCATAAATGGATTTTTTATATTTGGAGGGAGTAAAGATATTGCTCTGAAAAAATTAGCAGATTGGAGAATTATATAGATGGATATATATTCAAAACCACTGACGTAAGATAATGCAAAATTTTGAAAGTTGAACATTTAAATACAAATAACTCGAAAACTAAAAGACACATGTAAACATATTTTTGAAAACTCACTTTAAGGGCCTAAAACGGAACAAACTTTTAAACTGAACAAGAAACAAAATTTTGGTAGCGTTAAAAAAAAATAATGTTAGCAAACTTTGCACCACTATAACTCCGCCGATGTATATCCAATGGGGTTAAAAGGCTATACTAGCCGATCCAATTTTACAGATTTATTTCTTGACAAGAAAAATACCATATCAGATGCGAATGAAGTAAATATCCTCCACCACCACAAGTAGTGAAGACCCACATCAAATCAAAATCTGAATCGATCTAGCTATGTCCGTCTGTCTGTTGCTGGTACACTCACAAAATTGACAGAGCTCATAGTCCTAAGAAGTTTCCTATTTCAAAACAACAAAATCGGTTAATACATTAAAATATATAGACTGATATCTGAGACAACCTCTAAATAAAATAAATGCAAAAGTTTTAAAGCACTTTGATTTCAGATCTAAACACTGTGCAATTATGAGATATTTTTAGATCACTTCTTGATGTACGCAGAAATATTTCTCTTCTATATTAATTTTAATTTGCAAGATCCATTTTTTCTCTTTTCTTGACACCACTATATGATCACCCATTGCACTCTTTTTCTTGTTATTATTAAAAACCAGATATATAATTGATGTTGTTTTTTATTTTTTCTATATATTTAACATCTTCACCAGCCTTATTAGCATAAATAATTATTTATTTACATAAAATTATATTTAATAAAATCACATTATAAAAAATTCTAACTTAAAAATTACATATTTTATTTTACAAATACGGTTAATGACACCAATTTTAAGTCCACGGTCATATAAAAAATATATAAAATCAAGTTAAGCTTACATTATCTACCGATTCAACGAAATGCATTATTAAACTATAGAGAATGATCACAATTAATACCGCGGCGACACCGGACACCACCATCGCTATAACGTTTGTGCACAAAACACTTTTATTTTTCTTCGTTTCCACCTTTTCAGCTGGCAGTTGGGCTTCTACTTCCACCAAGTCGCTCATTTTTGTTTTTGTTTCAAAACGTTCAGCACCAAAATTCTCTTTTTAACTCAAACTAAAATTCTCTCTTAATCAAACGATCTCCAATAATAAGAGAAAACTGGGTTTATAATTTATTTCAGCTGATTGAAGTAAATGAAATATCGTCTTGTCTGGTATCGTGTTGGAAGGTGAACTGTTTGTTCAATTGATCGCAAATGGCAAATAATTATTAATAAATTCAATTAAAAGTTTATAACTTTTTGTTTAAGGTTCCATTATTTTTTTATGTTACGTTTTTTTTTGGTTACAGACTTTTTTCGTCTTAAAAAAACCCTTGAAGTGTTTGTTTATTTTGGTCTTAGTTAATATTATTTATTTATTTTATTTATTATTTATTAATTTGTTTTTGTTGTAATTTAGTATTTCTGATTTGTTAAGTATTAAAAGAACTCTCCTGCATACTGATAAGATACAATATGTGCAAATTGAACACTCGAGAAAAAACGATAGTTAATTCCAAAGTAAACAACTAAACAAGAATAATTGTTTATACAACTCGTAATAGTCAGAACCATTAAATTTACGGAAAATTATAAATTGTTATGACTGATAGTTACTTAGAGTAATAGAAAACCACGTCAACTTGGAGTACTATTCTAGAGCTGATCAATTGAATGACCAACGAATGACATTATCGGTGTGAGAGATAGATTTGTTCAAATAAAAAGAAAAACCGTAAAAATGGCTGTAAAAATGTTTGTTAGGGAATTATATATCATCTAGGGAATATGCGAAACATGTGAAAGTCTGAAATAGAACAAAGAAATTAAAATCAAAATAAAACTTATCTAATGAAAACAAATAATAGTCCGACTATAAAATATCACACATCATGATGCTGGAACGGAAAATTAGAACTGTCTCTCATTATTTTACAAGTTATATAAAATAACAGTTTTAATACGCTGCACTTTGCTGCATAAAATTTCTCCACCGTCTTCGATTCTTAAATGGATATTTGCAAATTTAGAAATTATAACCGTAATAGTTCTTTTAGATATTCAATTATTAACGGACCATTTCCATTCTAAATTTTTCAGTACAGAAAATCTAAAATAGATTTTTGCATTATATAGAACCCATCTCTTTTAGTCTTAGATTTTGACCCACTAACAAAGTTCTTTGAAAAGTAATTAATCAAATCTTAATACTTTCACTTCAATAGTTCTTTAGAAATTCGATTATTATTATTTGCTTTTTGTGGGTGCTACTTCCCCACAGAAAGCAATCGGAATAATTTTTTAATACTTTTACTTCAATAGTTTTCAGATATTCGATAATTAAAATTGGTCCCATATTTTGTCCAGTCAAATAGTTCCTTGAGTCCTTTGAATATTCGATAATTTAAATTTGCTTTGTATAGGGGGTAATTTTTCCAGTGGATCCTATCTGTCCCACATTTTGTCAGTAGTACTTAGAGAAAGTGGTTGGTGCTAAACTTGAAAATTCTTGCTGTAATATTTTTTAGATATTCGATTTTTTAAAATTGCCTTGTAACGGGTGTACATTTCCGTTGTACATTTTGTGCAGTCAGGCAGTTCCTAAAGAAAGTGGTTTTTGCTAAACTTAGATATTTGATAATTGAAATGGCTTTGTATGGGGGCAACCTCTCCCCCTGATCCTACCAAAATTTTTTTACAACCAGTGTCACTTTTGGATACATGAGGGATTCTGCTAATCCTCTATGTTTCCATGTTTTTTTAATTAAAAATTTACAGTTAAACGCAAAAGTCTTGATACCCTAATTGAGTAAAAAATTCCATGAATTTTAAGTGAAATTTAAAAAAATATATAATAATTTTTGTATATATTTGTTTATTTAATTCAAATTATAATAAATTTAAATATTAATGTGTCCAACAAAATAAAATAAAAATAAGAAAAATTTTATATTTTATTTACTACAAAAGTGTAAGTACATCAAAAAATGATTTATGAAATTGCATTTCTAAATATAAAATGATTTTATCTAAATTTTGCGTCCATTATCTCTCACGAGCCCCATACAAACACCATTGCAAATTTGTCGGGGATTGAACGACTATAAATATTAATGTGTTCATTCAAAAATAAAATAAAAATAAGGAAAAATTCAATATTTTTGCGCTGCAAAAAGTAAAGGTATCCCCTAAAAATATTTTACGCAATCGCATTGGAAATTTTTATGAAAAGTGATAACGGTAAAATTAAACGGCGTTAAAAATTCATGTGTTATTGTGAAATAAGTAAATACGTAATTTTAGTGCATAAATTCACACAGTAAAACGTATCAACACGAATAGTTTAATGAATCTAGTCAAACGACAGAAATAAATAACGAATGGATTTCGCAAATGATTTTTGGTATAAAGCTTTTTTTCAGACAGATCAAAATATAATATTTTTGGCTCATATGGAAGTACTTTAGTATGTCAAAAACTATACATAAACGCTTAATCAAACAAACTCGTAAAACAGAGGCGATAGTAATTGACGGAAATAAATGACAGTCTATTTAAATATTCTTAAACACATCCTCAACCAAATTGATGAAAAATGACAAAGAACCTAAACACACTGTGGTGAGATGCGATTTGCCTAAAATACTCCACATCCTTAATAATTTCATACAAAAATCAATGGAAACTTGCTTATGAGTAATGACAACAAATATCATTGGAGCTTGGATGATATATATTTTGGATGATTTTTTTAAGAGAATATATGATAAGTATTAGTATCTTTCTTCCGATATTAGAGAAGTATACATTAAAAAATTGGCAAAAATAAAATTTCAGACTTTTACGAAAATAATAGCGGACAATAAATAAGATGTTAACTTCAGAATATATTGCAAGTGTCCTAATGTTGAAACGATTTCTTTTAAATTTTGTTTATTATTCTCAATTATTTCATATATTGTTATGTAAAAATATTCAGAACTCTGGGATAAATTGCATATTTTTAAAGATTTTTAAATTAGAACGAATTCGAGGTACGAGGTACACAAAAAACTTGTACATTAATGTCAAATCGTTGAAGTGTTAATCCTTATCTCCGAAGCATTAAGTAAAACATTTTAATACAATTAAAATTGCGTTTTTAATCATTTTTTTATAAAGGGCACCTTCACTTTTGCCGCGCAAAAATATAGAGTTACCAGAAAATATTTCTTATTCTTATAACACATTAATATTTTTTTATTATAAATTAATTTTTTAATTTTCATTCAAATTTCATAAAATTGTCGACTGAATTTAGGGTACTAGACTTATGTTTTACACTTCATTCGAATATTTTTATATTATTTGTATAATTTTAATGGGACACTTCTGCTACAATTTAAGTTCTTATTTGAATGATCAGTATTATTAAGTACTTTATTATCTTTTTAAAATGGAGAGTTGAACTTTTTAGTTTGTAGTTCCGTGTGGCAGATTTTTTCCGATATCTTTATGTGAAGAAAGCCTTAACATATAAAGTATTCGCTTAGATAAGATCATTCTTTGTTTGGTTGTTAGACCGCCTACACTTCATAAGTGTTTACAGCAAGTATTCTGAATTAGGGACAGTGTTAGCAGATATTTCTGGAGGTTTTACCACTTCGTTGTATATGCTTTTTAAAGAACTGCAGGTAATAAGCGAAATCATTATTTGCTGGTTAGAATGTCTTTATATGGTTTGAGGTTAGACTGCTTTTTGTTCTTACTTATAATCTTTACCTAGCCCTCTGTGAGAAGGTAGACGTGTAAATGAAATTTATAATTATCTGAAAGGTTACTTTAAATTGAAAGTTCCAACTATATTTAATGTCCAAAATTGTTTGGACTAACAATTTCAGAATTCGTCCCATTTTTATTAAATTTTTATTTTAACTTTTATGTTATAAATTCAAGCCTTAAAACAGAATGCTGTTTTAGAACCATAATATTTTTTCTAAATATATGGTAACGGTTTTTTAAGATCTCAAATAATGTTGACTCTATGGACAAAAAACAAAATATTTTTGGCGTTTTTCTGAAAATTTGTGATTTAAGGAATCCTTACAATAAATTAATATTGATTTCCACGCTTCAAATTAATATTAAAGATATAATGTTTTTGAGTTCGTGTGTATTTGACTCCATAATGTCTGCTGTTGGTCACGCTAATATCCACATTAATTGACAGTACTCAATAAAATTGGATCTGAATATTTGTTTTAATTTTTAGTTTTATCTAAAATAAGCAAAAACGTCTCATATATAGACCAATATCTGAGGCAACCTCTAAGTTCCAGCGAAGAATTGTCAATCATCATAGAGTGGAATTTATTAATAATATTAACTTATATTTACTTCATTATCATTTCAAAAATTATAAAAATCGGTACAGTAGAAAAAAAGTTATAGTCGAAAATATAACTAATTTAATGGCTCATTAAGTGTTCTATGGTCATTTTAAGAAACTGTTATATATTTTTGTAATGTATTGTGAGTGTGGTAGAGGGTACTGAAGTTTCGGCATAGACGAATATAGTGTTTTTTACTCGTTTTAAGTTAAATTAAATTAATTAATAACTCGGCATTTAACGGGCCGATTTCGAAAATTTTAAAAACAAAATTTAGAAAAAAAGATATTTTTCTGTATCAAAATGGTATCCATATAAACATAGGAGTTTCAAAATATCAGAAAATACGTTTTTACATATAGCTCGGAAACTAGTGGGCCGATTTCGGGGATGTTTTAAACTCAATATTTCTCCTAATTACTTCCGATCTGCTAGTACAAAAATTATGTCTCTAGCTTAAAAAGAACTTCATCCAACAACAACGAAATAAAGAATTGTTAATATCTCGGCTATTTATGACCGATTTAAAAAATAAAAAACAAATTAATTAAAAGAAAGATTAAATTCTGGAAAAAAATTGTAAACAATCAGTTCCATTACCAAGTTTATAGGTCTCATAGGTGGTTCAAATGTAGGAAACATGTTTTTGCCTATAATTCAGGAACTAATGGTCCGATTCATTTCATATCTTAAGCGCTCTTTTAGATTCTCCAAATAGAAAAAATGTTGAGGTAACTCAGTTTTTTTTATTATCTGAGTCATTTATGAACAAATGGATTTT
>PYHX02000158.1:67223368-67264093 GCA_004302925.2 Cochliomyia hominivorax | reverse complement strand
TTTTTGAATTGTAAAGAGGCATTTAAAGATTAGAGGAAATAGATGATTTTAAAGTGGATAAATAATGTCACATTTTTCGACAAAATCATAAAAAATCTAAATGTTTCCAAAATTTCAAAAGAAGATAACTTTTTATCGGATCCACATATGTATAAGATTCTTCAAAAATAATTTGGAATTTCGTACAAAATCCAAACAATATTTACAAAATTGTGTGTACACGAATTGAGCTCTCTCAACTCATTAAACTAAAAGAACATATGCCAAAAAGAGAGATATATACAACACAGGTATATGTAAACTATACATATTTTTCCGAGGTTACTAACTGCGGTGGTCTAACCTCATCGCTCGGACTTTTTAAAAATTTGTGTTGCTCTAATCTATTGAAAAATACTTCATTAATTTAAAAAATATTCTGAAGTGCAAAGATACAAAATTGCTTAAAAACATTTTGGGATGTTGTCTTTGTTTTTTTGTTCTTTGAACAGAGCGATATCTTAACTTATACTTTTAGTTATTTAGATTTTTATCATCTTAAAAGTCTATTACGGGAAGCGGTTTTAAATGGGAGCTATGAATTTACCAATATTAAAGAGTTTTATAAGTTTGAAATCCCGGAATGGGGCCTTATATTGGAGCATTGCGAATAATTGTCAAATTCAATTAGTATTTTTTGAAAAAATGTTCAAAAGTTTTTCGTTTTCGTTTTGAAATTTAGATTTAGCTATCTCCGTCTATCTATTGTTCACATGCTTACATCCAAATAAAATAATAGAGCTCAATGACATTTGACTGGAGTAATTGTTATTGTCCTAAGAAGTTCCAGTTTAAAATAAGTAAAAATGTTACAGTCGATCAAGTCCAACTATATAATACTCTATATCATAATGGAAGGTATAAATAATAAAAAAATTAATGAACGACCCTCGTATAACTTAATTTTCTGATTTATGCACAATACATTATGATGACATTAAAATTTATGTGAAATTTATACATTTAAATTAAATTATTCTAGGGGGTTGTATGGGAGCTAGAAAAAAATATGGACCGACCCTTGTATAATATAAACGATATTATAGGAGGGTCGGTCCATAATTTTGATTTTTGCTTATTTTTATCTTATTTTTACCAATTTTTATTAAAATTCCAACGTATATATGAGATTCATGCTCTTCAAAGTGATATTTGGAATGGGGCTTGCATGGGACCTATGAGAAGGAGATATTGAATATAAAATTGAAGCCAATAATTAATATATTATAGATCAAAAACTTGGAAAGGTTACGTGAAAGTTGTATTCCCCTTTACAAACACTAATCTGTGTTTGTGGTGACGAGGGTATATTAACTTTGTCATTTCGTGTGCAACGCTAAGAAGAAATCATCTTTGTCTCCTTATATTATATATATTCTTGCATCAAATCAAAATCTGAGTCGATTTAGCTATGTCCGTCTGTCTGTTTGGCTGTCTGTGACAGAGCTAAATTTGGCCTGAGAATTTGTTTTAATCCTGAGAAGTTTCCTTTTTGTAATCAGCAAAATTGGTTCAGTATGTTAAGAGATATGGAGCGATAACTGAGATAACCTTTAAATTAAAGCAAAGAACTTTTCGAAAAATTATCAATTATAAATCGAAAATTTAGAAAAAAAATTGTCTATAATATAAACCAAAAAATACCTCATTACTATACCAAAAATTATCCAAATTGGTTCAGTAGAAAAATGTTATAGCGAAGAATATAATTCGTTATATGACTCCTTGAGGTTTCTTTGTTATTTATACAAAAAAAAATAATTTTCATTTAATGTACTTAATGTATTAAATTTTCCAAAAATCCTTATATTTTCAGAACTGAATTCCATATAAAAGTTTTTATGGGGCAGTAAAGGTGCTACAGCAACTGCCGATGATCGACACTCTAAATTGGAAAAGGTCTTAGCATTAATGGCTGATAAATTTTGTAGTGCCGATAATGGTTCAACAGCAACTGCCTAAATTAAATAACTACTAAAATTAACAAACGATTAATCTGTGTAAATAAAATCTAAAATTATGGTAGAAAACAACAAAATTTTTATACGGTAAATTAAACAAAAATAGTTGATATATAAAATTGAGGACTATATGATCCTTTATATGAGAGTTTATATTATAAACTTTCACAAACTATTAAAAAAATCAAATTTCCAAAACTACAACAATACACTAGTCAAAAAAACCATATAGAAATTTCAAAAATCAGCATTAAAAATAACACCAAAGTATTTTTTTATAGTTTAAATTTTATATTTTTTCGAAAAATGGAGAAAAACTATATAATTTTATTCTCAGTTTAATTATTTCAAATAATTACTACCTCAAAATAAAACACTCACAACAATTTGATTCGATTTGCAAAGAACAAAAAAAAAATAGAAAAACTGAAATCCAAAACTTGAAAATCCATAAATCCAAATTCTATTAAAGTCACTTTACCGCCAACACCAAAATGCAGCTTATGAAAAAAAATGTATTCGGAATAAAATCATATCGTTTATAAAGGTTCCATAAACCTTCTATTTTAAACTTTAATTTTATGTTTTTTATTTTAATTTTAATATCTCTATATCTCTCTATAATTTTGTGATTCAATTGAAAATTGTACACATCAATTTGTTAAATATATATTTTTGTAAAACTCTTAAAAATATTAGATATTCTTATGATCATAATTAGTTATAACATAATTATACAATTACCCTCGCATAGTGGTCTTGAAACGTCTTTTGGGAAATAATCTTAAACTTTGGCATATTTGGATATTTTTAAATAAAATTTCACCGATGCATTTTTGAGATGTTTTACAATTTATAACAAGTTCTAAATGAGTCCAGGGGATGAGGTGTATATCCCCCAAATTGGTTCATTTTCTTTCCAAAACTGTTTTAAAAACCTTTAAAACGTTTTTTGAAAAGAATTCTGAAATTTTGCAACTATTGAATATTTTTCAATAAAATTTTACCGGAATATATTTCAGTTGTTTTTCAATTGATTGGAAGTAGAACAAGTTTATAATGAATTTGGAGAAATGAGGCGTAAACCTCCAAAATTGGTCATCTTATGTATGAAAATTGTTTTTAAAACCACCTAAACGCTTTCTTTGGAAAAAAGTCCTTCAACTTTAATTTTAATAAAATTCAAAGAGATTTATTTGAATTATTTTCAATTTGATTGGAAGTACAACAAATTCCGAGGAATTTCAGAAGACAAGATATAAACCTCCAAAATTTATCACCTCCGTCTAAGATTTTTTACAAGCTGAACTACTTTTTAGTAAATACTTCTGAAACCATATATTTTTTTCAAGGGGACATATTTAAGGTATTTTCCAAATGATTGGAAGTAGAACAAGTTCAATAGAGTTCAGAAGATAAGGTGTAAGCCGCTTCAAATTGAGTTACTTTCTGTATAAAATTAATTAATTATTAGAAATTATTATCTTCGAAACTACTGAATATTTTTTAGTAAAATTTCACACCGACATAATTAAGATGTTTCCTATTGTTTGAATCACAACAAGTTCCAGGTTAGATCAATGGATGAGCTGTGAATCTACAAATTTGGTCACATGAGCTATGATTTTTTAAACGGCAAAATGCTTGTCAGAAAATATATCTAAAATTTTAAACCTTTTTTTAATCGATTATGAGATCGGGAAAAGAAGAAAGTTCTTAGCAAGTTTAAGGGAGGAAATGTAAATTGCCAAAGTAAGTCACCACAGGTGGGATTTTCTTAAACATCCAATATTGTGTATATATAATTCTTTAGAAGATATATATTAACATATGTGGGATATCTCTTCAAGTTTTAAAGTTATTTCGACTAAAATAAAATTTTAACCCCTTAACCAAAAATATGTTCTTTGAGTTTTCTGAACAAAGAGGGCTTAAATCGAAACCAAAAGAAAATTGTCAAATATTATTTAGATTCTGTACAAAATTCTAAGGGAAAACTTTCTATCACCCCTGTTCCTATATGTTTCAATAAAAACTTAGATTATTTTAAAAATGAAATTATGAAACCAAAATATAATTTTAAGATTTTTTTTGCAAAAGGGGAAAAATTTTATACTCTCCACAACATAAGTGGTGAAGAGGGTATATTAACTTTGTCATTCCGTGTAAAACGCTAAGAAGGAATCGTCACTCATCTCCCCAGAGAATTTCTTTAATTTCTTCTGTAGTTTCCAAGTTGTGTAACTATTTCCATTTAAAGGGTTTTGGGACCACTGTGCCTCTTATAATTGTTTATATATTTATTTATTTATTTATTTATTTCTTAGTTATTAAATTTATTAAATTTCACATTATAATTATTATTTTTATTTTTAATGTTAAACTCATTTTAAATTATTAAAAAATTTCATCAATTTCTAAAACTTAAGATAAATTAACTAAGTAAATATATATTTATAATTAACTAAATTTCTATGCAAAACTTACTAAGTTTTTATATTTATACTTAAACTAAATACTTAATAAATAACTTAAGATTATAATAATAATGATTCTGAAAAACAAATGGAAACAAAAGATCTTAAATACAATTTAAGAAAATTAATTGTTTGTGAGAATGAAAATTATTTAAAACCAAACAAAAAATAAGAAAATAACTTTTCAAAAAGTTGAGCCAATAGAACTCCCAATTAGGGAGCTCTATACAGGTACTAATCTTTAATATTGGGTCCAATTTTAACCAGTCCTTTTTCTCATACATTGTTTCTTTGAGTTTAAACTTAAACCATAGCGGGACAGAATTGCTTCTTTTTCCAACTTTCGGTAGGGTGTTTGAATTTCCGCAGGAGTGTTGCAATGTAACTGGAAGTTTTAAGCAAATAGAGGATTGATGGAGGAAGTTATAGGAGCTCATGCTTGGGTATCTCAGACACTAAACAAGTAAGAATGTATAGTCGGTCAAGCCCGACTATTTTATACCCTACACCACATCATCGGTTAAAAATGTTAGTTACGAAAAATTAACGAACGACTCTCGTATAATTTAAGTTTCTGAATTATGCTTAAGTGTGTAGTAGATTATTGTGACATTAAGATTAATGTTAAATTTATGCGTTTAAAAAATGATTTGTGAATCGACCCTCGTATAATTTTGCACATCGATTTTTAACTATATTTATCTACATTTGACCTATTATTATTATTACAATAACAACGTGCATGTAAGATTTTTGTTCTTTAAAGTGATATTTTGAAGAGTTTTGTATGAGACCTATGAAAAATAATGGGCCGAATCTCATATGTTATGGCTTATAAGACTAATTTGTTCCAAATTTCGTCTAAATCACATTATATTTAGGACTTTTATGATTTAAAAACCTTATTCCGGGAAGAACATTTGTATGGCAGGTACTTGAAATATTGTCTTGTCTTTAGGTCAAAATTAAATCGAGATACTCAAAAATTGCGACCTGTAGACTGTTCATGGACAGACAGACGGACATCATCGGCTCAGAAAGTAATTCTAACTCGAACGGTATACTTAAAGGCGAGTGTAACATAATTTTTGTTACTAACATCAGCACAAACGCTTAATAACCCAACCAGCTTCGATGGTGTAGGGAACAAATACTTCAACCTCCTGCCAAATTTTTGTTACTCTTGAAAAATAAAAAAATATTTATAGATCTGGGTGACATTAAAAAACATGGGTTTCGCTTTGGAATTATTTCCATTTCAAATTTCAACTTTTAAAATTTTCCTAGAAATGGATCCATTTCTTTAAATACATTCTTTGATGTATTCTACCGATTTAAATCTAATTTTTGAGTTCATTTGGAGGAATGCAGACCCCTATCTGGTCAAGGGCATAGTCGGTGACCCTCCAAAGTTGGCCAACTCGTGTATGTTGATTTCCAAAAAAAATGAGTATTGATATTCCTTGAAGAATTGCCCAAACAATTTCACATTTAAACAAAGCGATATCGGTCAAATAAAAAACCAAAGTGTGTAACATAATAACCCTGAGAGATGTTAACACCATTAAGAGAAACTGGTTAAATGCTCTTTCTTCTAAGTGCGAAGGAGACCTGCTTACTTTTCAGCTTGTTTTCTTTCGTTCTCCAATTCTTCAACCATGATTTTTCCAAAGAGAACCCACAATAGATGAAGGATTTTTTGGAAGTTGATCTTCATTAGTTTTTTATTATTTGTAAACCGAAGTGTTCGATAGATCTTCGGTATATTTAACCGAAGGTCTAAAGAAAGTTTAAAAATTAAGTTAATTTTCTACAATTTAATTTAGTGATAAACAATTAATTGGACTTCGTAAATTTTTATTTTATTCTCACAAACAATTGTTTGTTTCCAATATTTTTAACTACTGGAATCACAGTCTTCTTCTTACTAAATCGGAGCAAATATACTCTTAAGATCTTAGAACTTGACATCAAGAAAAACTATTATTATTTTGCCTCTGGCCCATTTATCATTATAAATTAAATATTATTCAAATATAAATATTATAATATAATAAATAAAAAATATATATAAA
Source organism: Cochliomyia hominivorax (assembly GCA_004302925.2). Classification (NCBI taxonomy): domain Eukaryota; kingdom Metazoa; phylum Arthropoda; class Insecta; order Diptera; family Calliphoridae; genus Cochliomyia; species Cochliomyia hominivorax. Next base: position 67,257,541 of record PYHX02000158.1, on the reverse strand, counting down.
TAAAAAATTTATATCGGACAATATATTCTAATCAAATGCATTTACACAATTTTTACCAGATAAATTTATAAAGTAAATAAAATGTAACGAGAGATAAAAAATAATATTTGTAATAAAAGATAAATTTGAAAATAAAGAAAATATAAAATATGATGGCAATATAAAATGAAACAAGTTATTAAAGTGTTAAATTCGGCCATGCCGCATTTTCGACACCCTTCACCTTTTTTTAAGCCACGATCTTAACATTTAATAATTAAATACCTGATTTACATAGGTTTTCATAATATCATCACTTGTAGAAAAGGGGAAAATGACAGCCATTACTATAGCTTTTATATGAGTCAACATAGATTCTCTAGATCACTCAATATGCATGCAAAATTTTATTTAAGAGTAGTTTTCGCTTTCACTAAAACAATACTGATATAAATATATAAAAAAATATATAAAAAACTGCTATTTTTCTGCATAGGAGGTTCAAAATATCAGAATATGCTTGTCTATAACTCAGAAACTGATGGACCGATTACTGTGATGTTTTCAACTGAAAAATTCTCCTAATTATTTCAGATCTGCTAGTACAAAAATTATGTCTCTAACTTAAATAGAACGCTCAAAAAGTCTTTGCCTTACATTGTTATTGTTTTCAATACTATATACAACAACAACTACAAGAAAAATAGAAAATTGTTAATATCTCGGCTATTTATGAGCCGATTTAAACATTTTTAAAAATCAAAATTCGAGGAAAAAATTAGTAATTTTTCTGCATGGAAACTTCGTCCGTAGCTGCCCCAGGAGTGTCAGAATAAGTTTTTTGCCCATATCTCAGAAACTAATAACCTAATCAAGTTGATGTCTTCAAATGAAAAATCTACAAAAATATTCAATTAGTGCCATAACGAAATCCATAGGTCCTATAAGGGGTTCAAAATATAGGAAAATATGTTTTTGCATATAACTCAGGAACTAATGGTCCGGTATTTTTCATGTCTTTAGCCCATAAATCCGCTTAATTAATTGAAATATATCTTCAAGAGTCTCTAGCTCTTGTAGATTCTTCAAAAAAATATTAAAAAAACGGAAAAGTTTGAGATACCTTCAGTTTTTTGCTAATATCTGAGCCATTTTTGAACCGATTTCCCTGGATTTCATTAGCAAAAATTCTCAAAAGCATTTCCAATCGTTTGATATACATACCATATATGCTAACTATAGGTCGGTTATATAAACTTTCAACCGACACATACCTAAGTCGAAAATTGTGGATATTGCAAGCGGAATGACAATACTATATGTACCCTTCTGAACTAGTCAGGTGAAAGGAATAAAGATGGAATTTTCTTTAAGAAAATTGGGTGAATTCGAAATCGATGTAAATTATCTCTCTGATCAAATACAGAAATATTTATCAAGAAACTTCTGAATTTATATGAAAGAAAAGGAAGCTTTGTTAATAGATATTTATTGCTATATAGCGTAAGGCACCAAGATCCTTGTAGGATCAACTGACAACTATATATTTTTTTATTATCGCCTTATAAAATAAAAAATCGAATGTTTTAAAATAAAAAAATATATATATTTTTTTAAATTTCATTAATAAAAAATCACTTAATTATCTAATTGAGGCTTATCATCTAAAGTTACAAAGGGATCCAGTTCCTTACTACCACGATTTGTTTGTTCATATTCTATTAACAATAAAGAATTCGAGCCAATATGTAAAATTTCTAGTGGCACATAGACCGTCAACTGAGGACCAGCAGTTGGCCAATAGCGACCCAAATTAAAACCATTTACAAATGCCACACCACTGGGATTAAGGAAAGTATGATGAATATGCTTAACCTCAAATTCGCCATAATAAATCATGGGTCCTTGTGATAACTGCTTTTTATCATCAGCTAAAAATTCTGAAGTATAATTTTTGTAAATACTGTTCAGAAGATTTGATATATGCGGCTCCTCCAAAGGATATGCGGTATTTAGCCAATTCTCTAAATTGAGTTCTTCTTTATCTGAGGGCTTTTGTAATGTCACTTTACCCATTATGCCCTTGGTATCATTAGCGATATTGAAATTTATGCGACCTTGATTTTCGACCAGAATTTGTAATTTGGACCCTGAGGTTTTATTTAAACTCAAAGAGAAATTACCATTTTGTCGAGACAAAATTCCCATAAATTCCTCATCCACATAGATTAAAGCACGATCCCTTAAATCGTTTACCTTCAAAGTACAAGATTCAATATTTTGACCCTCTATAGAGGTTTCATATAAAATCAAACCAGAATACTGATCCATCTCCTCAAAAGTTTTGGGTAGAACCGATTTTATTCCAGCACCATTTCCTAAGGTGGCTCGAGCTTCTTGGGAAAGTAAATTCATAATCGGTCTCACATTAACTTGACCATAAGCATATGACTGCTCCCTAATTACATCCACTTTAGGTATATCAAAATATTGTGCTATGACTTCACGTACCAATTCAAATTTCTTGGTTATATTACCGGGTTCATCCATTACAGCATCATAATCATAAGAAGTAATATCTGGTACATATTTATGGTCACCAAAATCATTAGCACCCGCAGTGAAACCAAAATTAGTGCCACCAAAGAACATATAGAAATTTACACTGGCGTTATAGGATAAAATGGTTCTGAAATTTATAATGAAGGAAATATTTAATAATCCGTTTTAGTTAATGATCCTACTTTAAAGCCTCTGCCACCAGTTTACCATCACGCCTTTGGTTGGTTCTTGCCAATGTGTTAACCATCCAGGATAAAATTCTGAATTAACTAAAGGTCCGGTAGGTTGCACCGATCTTAAGATGCTCCATATATTATCAATTTCATGAACTGAAATAAAAATCTAAAATTATAATACGTTCTCAAAAAAATCCCTACATAAAGGGACTTCATTTTCCTTAACTTACTTCGATCTATACCAAATCTGTTGTAGCAAAAACACCCTCAATTTTTCCACATTTTATGCGCTCATTTGGTATGTCGGTGGTAAACAGTAAAGCTTTATCACCAACATATTTTAAAGTCTCATCTCTGAGCCAATTTAAATAATCACGATCACAGGCGCTAAATGCCCCATATTCATTTTCCACCTGAACCATTATAATCGGACCACCATTACCATATAAGAAGCGCTGTATTCTAGGCATTAATTTTTCATACCACACAGAAACTTCATGCAGATAATTGGCATCATTTGTACGCAGTTTAATGCCGGGATATTTTGTAAAAAGCCAATGGGGTAAACCTCCCTAATGTTATAAAGACATTAATATTTGTATTACATAACAAAAATCTGTTTATCTTACATTATCTCTTTCTGCACAGATATAGGGACCTGGTCTTAATATTACATAAAAACCTTCTTTATGTGCCAATTCGATAAATTTTTCGACATCTGCTATTCCAGACCAATCATAGACGCCATCATGAGGATTATGTAAAGACCATTCTATATAACTATGGAATTAAAAAAAATAAGGATCAAAATTGATTTGAATTTGTTAAAGTAATAAACTTACGTATCGAGTGTATTTAATCCAGCTGATCTCATAGTTCTTAACCTTTTAGGCCAGGCATCGGGTAAAGCACGAAAATAATGAAATGACCCTGATACATAACGAAAGGGTTTGCCATCCATTAGAAATTCATTAGCTTCATGATCAATGGTAAATGTACGATTCATAGTTTCGTTGGATTGTGGCAGAATCTAAAGGTAAGAAAATGTATGATAATTATACTTTCTGATTCTAAAGTTGTAAGGGAATCTAAATTTATATAAGACTTCCTATAAGAAACCGCTGTAGCAATGCTATAGTTCTTTACAAAAATCCTGTGCAAGTGTGATATAACAGGGACTAAAATAACGGACTAAAACATCTCCAAGGTATTTAACATCCAGTTAAGACGTCCTATTCTCTATTCTACTACATACAAACACTTGGACCCAAAAGTATCAAGGCTGAAAATAGCTGGTCATCTATCTAGTGACTTAAGAACGCCAAGTCTGTCCAAATCGATTTTTTGGAAATAATTCCGTGGGTAATTGCTAAATGACAATGTGTATAAACTAAATTTAAATGAACTTGGGACAAAAATCTGTCCGCAAGCCCTATCCAATGGTTGTCAATTTTAACTTGACTTAACATCACGAGTGTACAATAAATCTAATTTATTATCTGGCAAATGTTTTAGAATGGACCTCTTCTTACATCAGAGAGGATTTCAACAAAAATATATTGCGCCAATTCTGAATATGAATTGTTGATACTGAGTCACAAGGCAGCTGTACCAAAGAAATTAATTTAAAGGGAAAACATAATCAACTAAAAATGTCTATAATAATCGAACAGATACCAGATCATATTCTTTCATAACACAAAACTAGGTCTCAGGTTGAAAGACGGATAAAAACTATTTGGAAGACGACTTTATCCTATAGCTTAATTCATTCTTCTCTTTAAATTTGAAACAGATTTTTAACATGGAATACATATGTTATCAGACAGATAGAACAAATAAGAGGTCGAAAGATGTTACCATTTACGGGAAAATATGTCTGATATTCTTGAAACTCCAGAGATGGTATCGAGACTCATTAAGAATATAAATATAAGGATTTTTTTAGTTAAGTGTTAAAAGGAATGGAGCCTTTATTAAAATGTACAGTCCAAAATTAATGTTGCCGAATTTCACTTTTAATATTATCGATTTTTATAGTCTCTAAAAGCTATGGTAATACCGTCAGATATATATATATATATATATATATATATATATATATATATATATATATATATATATATATATATATATATATATATATATATATATATATATATATATATATATATATATATATATACATATATATATATTATATATATATTATATATATATATATATATATATATATATATATATATATATATATATTATATATATATATATATATATATATATATATATATATATATATATATATATATATATTTCTCATTTCGGCATAAGTTCATCATACATTTAATGAGTTCATGCTTTCCTGAAGTACAGTGTTTAGACCAAACCATTATTTTAATTCTAATAATACGCTTCTTTAAAACTTTATTGTGGTCTGTTATAATAAAATTTATTGGAATACTCGTGTTAATTTTCAATAAATATATTCAATTTCTCGGAGAATATAATTTCAATAACGAGACTACAAAATTGTGGATAAAAATATTCATGAAGAAAGTCACAAATCAGCAACGAAGATGTGACATGTGCTATTATTTTGAGCGCAGTTGTATGTATTACAAACTCCACATGGTAATGTAGCAACAACTGGATGTCAGTGTTTGTGTTTAAATAGCTCGATTCGCACTTGATTAAAAAAGTGAGTCCAAACTTAAAAGTAGACTGTTTGTAGAGCTACTAGTGTACTAGTACTATTGTAATTAAAAGCTGATTAAATAAATTGTCATTCACGCCGTTTTATTTGCAACTATAAGAATCCCCGGTTTAATGAACTCCAAACACCGCCACTTTTTAATCGTAACAATATATATATAACTTACAGAAGTTGGAAGAAGAGTCGTAAATGTTTCCGGTCGATGCTAAACATTTTAAAATCAGATTTTTATTAATTTAATACTCAAAGTGGAAATATTTTGGAATCTTATTATTAACGTTCATATCTTTCTCACTATTTACAGTGCGGCAGAATCGATTTTTTAAATAAATCTGTAACATCTGTTTGGCTGGTTTGATTTATATTCAATTTGACATGCTGATAGCAGAGGAGTGTAGTTGAGGAAATATTTATAGTTCGGGCCATGGGCGGAGGGGGTATCCTCAAAAAATATACATTAAACAATTCCAAAAATTTTTTACCTTCTTAAAGCCCCCAATGATACAGAATATTTTTAACGCCGTAAGTGTTATTCATTCAAATCTTTATTAAATGTAGACCAAAAACTAAAGATTTTTCTTTAATAAGACTTTTAATCGTCAAAATAATAATTCAATAGGTTTTTACTTCAAATGCCGAGATCAACATTACCTAAATTCCAATATCCTTAGTAATGAATATTTTTTGCAATTTAAAGATTTTTAATTTCTTCAGAAGCAAAAAACCCGTTATCAATGTTATATTACAGTGTGAAGCATAAGTCTAGGTACTAGAAATTTAAAGTCTTTTATTTTTCTTTTATTTATTATTATTTTTTTATAAATTTTATTAATTTACTTCTAATTTAGAATAAAACAAATAGAATGAATGTGTTCAACAAAGTAAAATAAAAGTAAGAAAAACTTTTGGGCAAATCTATATTTTTTGCACTGCAAAAGTGTAGATACCAATTAAAATATTTGTTGTTAGTAAATATGTAATTTAAGTGCAAAAAATCACTTGCGAAAAATGTAATTTATTGAAAAATATTATAATTAATAATCATAAATTTGGTGAATCACACTCCGAAATTTCATATTTAATGAGCAGATAAAAATTATCAATACAAAAGAAATACTCTATTTAACGTTCCCACAACAATTGGATCTCCACTCCGAAACGGCCCGAGTAATAGTCGACCAAAGATTTTTAATCCAGCGACAGCTGTATCAACGAAAGTTTTTTTCCACGAAAAAGATATATGTTACAGCCGAACTGTAACCACAACAATTCTGTCAAAAAAAAAACAAACAGAATTTGAAATATATCAGGATCTGGACGAAAAAAGAGATGTAGCACTAAATCCAAAGAACACTCTTGGAAGTGGTAGTGTAATAGTGTATGGATGTATGTCGGCAAAAGGTGTGGGCAATTTGGCATTTATTGAGGAAACAAAAAACAAAGGTGACAAATTAGGAACAATCAAAATCAAAGTGCCGAAAAATTTGGAACTCTTTAATATATTATTATTTCCAACAGGACAATGATCGTAAATATTGATGTGAAAATGTGGCTTGCCTTAAATACTAGCACATGCTTAGTGTTCCTCAGAAAATCCCGAAGTGAATTCTATTGAATATTTGTGGAATCATTTGCAAAAACGATTGCGCAGCCACCAAAATTCAAATAAAAATAAACTGAAAACCTTGCTAATGAGTAAATGGCAACAAATATCACCGAAGTATTCAAAAAGAAAATTTTACATTTAATGTCAAACCGTTTAAATGAAGTGCTTAACCTTTTGCTATAGCCTACTATGTGTATTTTAATACACTTAGGCTTTGCATTTTCTTTTTTATTTTATTGTGTTGAACCGATTAATACATTTTTTTTAACTATAAATTTGAAATAAATTAATGAAATAAAAAAAATAAATATTTTTTTAAAAATTTCTTAAAATTCATAAAATTGTTAACTTAAATTTGAGTACGTAGACTTCTGCTTTGCACTGTAAATCAAACTAGATTTATATAGAATCACAAAAATTTATTTCTCAAAAATATAATCAATAAAAATTAAGTTAACAAAAAAAACCGGTAAAAATAAGAAAATTTTTTTCAGACAATAAAAATTTCTAAAAATAATATCATCCGGTAATACAAATTCCGATTCAGAAACCATTCATAATAAAATGCGGTTACGCTAATTGACTATCAAAAAGTATTTATTGGACGACAATTGAAAGTTTATGGTTTTCGCAATAAAAGATGGGTAAATAGCACCTATATTTGGTTACTGTATACCAGTGTTGCCAATTCTTAAAGACCATGAGTGGCTAAATCCTTAGAAAATATTGGGTAACAAATGGCTTAAAAGTGGCTAAAATATATATTGAAGAATTGACACAAGTTTGTCACTTTATAACTGAGTACTCCACGAATGATCTTCTGTGGAAGCTGTCTTAAATATCATTTAATATACTTAAGAGATTTTATTGGTTTTAAATAAGAAACTTCTAGGGAATTACGTAGGCCAAATTTCATAGAACTCCGTAAATTTTGTGGATACTGTGGCAACACTTTTAAAAAATATTAAAGTTGGCTAAAACTTACTTGAGGATAAGCCTAAAGTAAGTTTATTTGTGAGAAGTCCTCTTAACAAAATTTACGACAAAATCTTTCAAACACGATGGTACTAGTGTTATGGTATGAAGGTGCTTTTCGTACCGTGGTGTTGGACAAATTTACCGTATTTAAACTATTTTGGATGTGTCGGAATATGTGGAAATATTAGACGAAGTAATGCTACCGTATATGTCTAAAGAAATGCCACTGATTTGGACCATGCAACAAGAAAACAACCCGAAATATATCAGCAATATAATTATAAAGTGGTTTCAGAATAATGGGGTTACTGTAATGAAATGGCTCCCGTAAATCTACCGATGTAAATCTACTCGATAATTTGTGTACATTCGTATAAAACAAGGATTCAGTAATTAAACCGACTAATAATATCAATCTTTGCATCACTATTGATCAGGCATGGAACTCTATTATCCTGGAAAGGTGCAACAATGTAGTGAATTCAATGGGAAGGCGATATTCGGCTGTTATTACCAAGAAATGACATACTACAAAATGCTTAGAATAAATTATACAATTAATTATTTTTGGCTTTTTGTTATAGTTGAACCGGGTAGTGCTATTATTTGGACTCCAATTTTTATCAATTCTTCTGGAAAAAATTAATTTAAAATTATGAACAGACATGTGTTTGTTTCTTCTTTACCGATTTTTTAACTTAATTTTGATTTTATTAAACCGTAATATAAGAGCAGCTTTACAATCAAATGACTTGTATGACTTATTAAAGAAGACGTATGTATGTGGTGCTATTATTTTGACCGCAGTTGTATATACATAAATTAATGAGGAATTTTCCAAACGTTTAATGGACAAACAACAATTTATTTTTCTTGATTTATTTTCCATTTTTATGTTTAGAAGTGAATTCATGTTGCACAGTGTTCCATTTGGAAAATAAAGTGAAATAAAAATTCAACTATCCAAAGGGTTGCTGAATGATAATCCTCACAGTGATAATAGTAGAATTTAGACCAATTTTGTTTTTGATTTTATTAATATAACTGGGGTCGGTCCACAGGGTCTTAAAGCAAAATAAATAATGAATTTCTTCTTTATAAAAAGTATTAAATTTATTATTCTTTTATCTCTCAACAAAATAAAATGTGTCTTAATAAACTTATAAATATTTGTCATTTTCGATATTGAATTACGAAACTTTTCGTAAATTTCCATTTATTCCCGCCAAATATAAATATTTCCTAATCAATTAAAATTTAAGTATTTGTTAACAATTTTATGGCATCAAGAATTTTACGTCATTTTAATAGTTTTCATTAAGAAAATGAAATAAAACCTGCCAAATACCCAATGGGGACATATATATTGTTACGAAATGTAATTTGAATTTTAATTCCACGATTTGTATTCGGCTGATTATGTTTCACAACATTAGAAAGTATGGAAGAATCTTAATTCTGCAGTTATAGCAGAAGAGGGTAGCATTACAGCTTGGAGAGTTTAGAACCCATAGTGGCTCTATTGTTGGAATTATACATACAGAAAAAAGTCAATGGAAAATTATTGAAAATAGAAATAATTGAATTTTTTCAGTTATGATTTATCTTTATAGATAAAACATGTTAATTTAACATTGTTTCACAGTAAACATAGTTCCTTGTGAATATTCTTGAAATTTTATTACTTAAAAATAATTTTAAAATTTCGTCGTTGTATAATTTTATGTTTAAATATCGAAAGATTCTAAAAAGCACAATATTATTTCACCACAAATGTAAAAACGTTAAATTTAAACTAAATGAAAAAGAAATTCAATGTCAAATCAACAATGTTCAACGTTGATTTTGCTTCATGTTTTTTAACTGCGTTCCAAAATTCAAAAGTTTTATTTGCATTTGAATCTTGAACTCTAAAAATGTCAAAGATTTTAAGTGTTTTTCAATATATATTCTAAAGTCTGTTAATGTTCCGATTTTTTATTTGGGTAAAAAATAAAATTATTTGTCAAAAAAATGTTTGTGGTCAATATCTCTACTCAATCCTAAAATAAGATATTTTCAATTTGAAAATTCAAAAATAACGAATGAACGGCTTCCTTAAATGAAAGTTTGATTCTTTTTTTGAATACAATATTTAAATTTTAGCTCTTTATGCAAAGAAAACTTTCTGAAATGTACAAAATTTATATAACTTTTCAATAAAAAAATATTTTAGATTGAAATAAATGTGGACACTTTTATGACCAAAAGAAATTTCGAATTTTTGGAATTCACAAATGGATTTTTTTGTATCTGGAGCGAGTAAAGATATTGGCCAGAAAAAATTACCAGGTTGGAGAATTATATAGATGGATATATATTCAAAACCACTGACGTAAGATAATGCAAAATTTTGAAAGTTAAACATTTAAATGCAAATAACTCGAAAACTATAAGACACATGTAAACATATTTTTAAAAACTCGCTTTAAGGGCCTAAAACGGAACAAACTTTTAAACTGAACGAGAAACTAAATTTTGGTAGCGTTTAAAAAAAATAATGTTTAAGTAGCAAACTTTGCACCACTATAACTCCGCCGATGTATATTCAATGGGGTTATAAGGCTTTACTAGCCGATCTAATTTTACAGATTTATTTCTTCACAAGAAAAAGACCATAAACACAGATGCGATTAAAGTAAATACCCTTCACCACCACAAGTAGTGAAGACCCATAATTTATAAATTCGTACATCAAATCAAAATCTGAATCGATTTAGATATGTCCGTCTGTCTGTTGCTGGCACACTCACAAAATTGACAGAGCTCATAGTCCTAAGAAGTTTCCTATTTCAAACCAACAAAATCGGTTAATACATTAAAATATATAGACTGATATCTGAGACAACCTCTAAATAAAATAAATGCAAAAGTTTTAAAGCACTTTGATTTCAGATCTAAACACTGTGCAATTATGAGATATTTTTAGATCACTTCTTGATGTACGCAGAAATATTTCTCTTCTATATTAATTTTAATTTGCAAGATCCATTTTTTCTCTTTTCTTGACACCACTATATGATCACCCATTGCACTCTTTTTCTTGTTATTATTAAAAACCAGATATATAATTGATGTTGTTTTTTATTTTTTCTATATATTTAACATCTTCACCAGCCTTATTAGCATAAATAATTATTTATTTACATAAAATTATATTTAATAAATCACATTATAAAAATTCTAACTTAAAAATTACATATTTTATTTTACAAATACGGTTAATGACACCAATTTTAAGTCCACGGTCATATAAAAAATATATAAAATCAAGTTAAGCTTACATTATCTACCGATTCAACGAAATGCATTATTAAACTATAGAGAATGATCACAATTAATACCGCGGCGACACCGGACACCACCATCGCTATAACGTTTGTGCACAAAACACTTTTATTTTTCTTTGTTTCCACCTTTTCAGCTGGCAGTTGGGCTTCTACTTCCACCAAGTCGCTCATTTTTGTTTTCGTTTCAAAATGTTCAGCTCCAAAATTCTCTTTTTAACTCACACTAAAACTCTCTCTTAATTCAACGATCTCTAATAATAAGAGAAAACTGGTTTTATAATTTAGTGCTCCCTTCAGCTGATTGAAGTAAATTAAATATCGTCTGTAGTCTGGTATCGTGTTGGAAGGTGAACTGTTTGTTCAATTGATCGCAAATGGCAAATAATTATTAATAAATTCAATTAAAAGTTTATAACTTTTTGTTTAAGGTTCCATTATTTTTTTTCATGTTATGTTTTTTTTTGGTTACAGACTTTATTCGTCTTAAAAAAACCCTTGAAGTGTTTGTTTATTTTGGTCTTAGTTAATATTATTTATTTATTTTATTTATTATTTATTAATTTGTTTTTGTTGTAATTTAGTATTTCTGATTTGTTAAGTATTAAAAGAACTCTCCTGCATACTGATAAGATACAATATGTGCAAATTGAACACTCGAGAAAAAACGATAGTTAATTCCAAAGTAAACAACTAACAAGAATAATTTGTTTATACAACTCGTAATAGCAGAACCATAAATTTACGGAAAATTATAAATGTTATGACTGATAGTTACTTAGAGTAATAGAAACCACGTCAACTTGGAGTACTATTCTAGAGCTGATCAATTGAATGACCAAACGAATGACATTATCGGTGTGAGAGATAGATTTGTTCAAATGAAAAGAAAAACGTAATGGCCGTAAAAATATTTCTTAAGGAATTATATATCATCTAGGGAATATGCGAAACATGTAACCTTAAAAGTCTGAAATAGGACAAACAAATTAAAATCAAAATAAAACTAATTTAATGAAAACAAATAATAGTCCGACTATAAAATATCATACATCATGAAGCTGGAACGGAAAATTAGGAACTGTCTCTCATTATGTTGCAAGTTATATAAAATACCAGCTTAAATACGCTGCACTTTGCTGCATAAAATTTCTCCACCGTCTTCGACTCTTAAATGGATATTTGCAAAATTTAGAAATTATCACCGTAATAGTTCTTTTAGATATTCGATTATTAACGGACCATTTCCATTCAAATTTTTCAGTACAGAAAATCTAAAATGGATTTTTGCATTATACCTCTTTTAGTCTTAGATTCTGATCCAGTAACAAAGTTCTTTGAAAAAGTAATTAAATCAAATCTTAATACTTTCACTTCAATAGTTCTTTAGAAATTAGATTATTATTATTTGCTTTTTGTGGGTGCTACTTCCCCACAGAAAGCAATCGGAATAATTTTTTAATACTTTTAATTCAATAGTTTTTCAGATATTCGATAATTAAAATTGGTCCCATATTTTGTCCAGTAAAATAGTTCCTTGAATCATTTGAATATATGATAATTAAAATTGGCTTTGTATAGGGGGTAATTTTTCCAGTGATCCTATCTGTCCCACATTTTGTCAGTAGTTCTTAGGGAAAGTGGTTGGTGCTAAACTTGAAAATTCTTGCTGTAATATTTTTTTAGATATTCGATCTTTAAAAATGCATTGTAACGGGTGTACATTTCTATTGTACATTTTGTGCAGTCAGGTAGTTCGTAAAGAAAGTGTTTTTGCTAAACTTTAGATATTTGATAATTGAAATTGGCTTTGTATGGGGGCACCTCTCCCCCTGATCCTACCAAATATTTTTTTACAACCAGTGTTACTTTTGGATACATGAGGATTCTGCTAATCCTCTATGTTTTCATGTTTTTTTTAATTCAAAATTTACAGTTAAAAGCAAAAGTCTTGATACCCTAATTTGAGTAAACAATTCCATGAATTTTAAGTGAAATTTAAAAAATATATAATATTTTTGTATATATTTGTTTATTTAATGTAAATTTATAATAAAATTTAAAAATATTAATGTGGCCAAAAAAAATAAAAATAAGAAAAATTTTATATTTTATTTACTACAAAAGTGTAAGTACACCCAAAAACGGTTTATGAAATTGCATTTCTAAATATAAAATGATTTTATCTAAATTTTGCATCCATTATCTCTCACGAGCCCCATACAAACACCATTGCAAATTTGTCGGGATTGAACGACTATAAATATTAATGTGTTCATCAAAATAAAATAAAAATAAGGAAAATTCAATATTTTTGCGCTGCAAAAGTAAAGGTATCCCCTAAAATATTTAACGTAATCGCATTGGAAAATTTTTATGAAAAGTGATAACGGTAAAATTAAACGGCGTTAAAATTCATGTGTTATTGGTGAAATAAGTAAATACGTAATTTTAGTGCATAAATTCACACAGTAAAACGTATCAACACGAATAGTTTAATGAATCTAGTCAAACGACAGAAATAAATAACGAATGGATTTCGCAAATGATTTTTGGTATAAAGCAATTTTTTCAGACAGATCAAAATATAATATTTTTGGCTCATATGGAAGTACTTTACTATGTCAAAAACTATAACGCTTAATCCAAAAACTCGTAAAACAGAGGCGATAGTAAATTGATGGAAATAAAGGTGACAGTCTATTTAAATATTCTTAAACACATCCTCAACCAAATTGATGAAAAATGACAAAGAACCTAAACACACTGTGGTGAGATGCGATTTGCCTAAAATACTCCCCACATGCTTAATAATCCTCCACAAAATCCTAATGTGAATCCAAAATTTTCAATTTCATACAAAAATCAATTGAAAAACTTGCTTATGAGTAAATGACAACAAATATCATTGGAGCTTGGATGATATATATTTTGGATGATTTTTTAAGAGGATATATGATAAGTATTAGTATCTTTCTTCCGATATTAGAGAAGTATACATTAAAAATTGCAAAAATAAAATTTCAGACTTTTACGAAAATAATAGCGGACAATAAATAAGATGTTAACTTCAGAATATATAGTAAGTGTCCGAATATTGAACCGATTTCTTTTAAATTTTGTTATTATTCTCAATTATTTCAATATATTGTTATGTAAAAATATTCAGAACTCTGGGATAAATTGCAATATTTTTAAAGATTTTAATATGAGAACGAATCACGAGTACGAGATATACAAAAAACTTGTACATTTAATGTCAAATCGTTGAAGTGTTAATCCTTATCCTCCGAAGCATTAAGTAAAACATTTTAATACAATTAGAATTTCGTTTTTAATTATTTTTTATAAAGGGGCCTTCACTTTTTCAGTGCAAAAATATAGAGTTACCAGAAAATATTTCTTATTCTTATAACACATTAATATTTTTTTATTATAAATTAATTTTTTTAATTTTCATTCAAAATTCATAAAATTGTCGACTGAATTTAGGGTATCTAGACTTATGTTTTACACTTCATTCGAATATTTTTATATTATTTGTATATTTTTAATGGGACACTTCTGCTACAATTTAAGTTCTTATTTGAATGATCAGTATTAAGTGCTTTATTATCTTTTTAAAATGGAGAGTTGACTTTTTAGTTTGTAGTTCCGTGTGGCAGATTTTTTCCGATATCTTTATGTGAAGAAAGCCTTAACATATAAAGTATTCGCTTAGATAAGAAAATTCTTTGTTTGCTGGTTAGACCGCCTACACTTCGTAAGTGTTTTACAGCAAAGTATTCTGAATTAGGGACAGTGTTAGCAGATATTTCTGGAGGTTACACCACTTCGTTGTATATGCTTTTTAAAGAACTGCAGACAATAAGCCAAATTATTATTTGTTGGTTAGAATGTCTTGATATGGTTTGAGGTTAGACTGCTTCTTTGTTCTTACTTCATAATCTTAACTAGCCCTCTGTGAGAAGGTAGACCGTGTAAATGAAATTTATATTATCTGAAAGGTTACTTTAAATTGAAAATTCCCAACAATATTTAATGTCCAAAAATTGTATAGTCCAAACCCTCCAGAATTCGTCCCATTTTTTATTAAAATTTTGATTTTAACTTTTATGTTATAAAATTTCAAAGCCTTAAAACAGAATGCTGTTTTAGAACCCATAATATTTTTCTAAATATATGGTAACGGTTTTTTAAGACCTCAAATAAATGTTGACTCTATAGACAAAAACATAAATAATTGATTTTCACGCTTCAATTTAATATCGCAAAGATTATTATCCTGAATTATTTTAAAGTTCCTCAAATTCATAAAAAACGATCAAAATTTCGTTCAATTTTATAAAGCGAAAACAAGTTTCAAAATCGAAAAATTTTTGTAACGCGTTTTCAGGTTGTATAAATTCCCAATATGCGTAATATCATCATTGTATAGCAGGTAGCAAAAATAATGTACCTATAATTATAAACATTAATCCTTGTAATTGGCCCAAAATAAAAAATAAATAATTCATCAAGATATCTGTTAAGTGTTGACTAGTAGAGTGTTCACAACTACCCGAACGCACGGGCAGGCGGAAGGACAAAGGCAGTGTGTCCAAATCAATTTTTTGGTAACAAAATTTCACTCGTTTAGAGCTGAGATGTTTTTGAGTTTATATGAAGTAGTAAAAATAATATCTGGTCAAGGGCTTAGTCGTTGGCCAACACGGTTAAGGTGATTTTTAATAATTCGCAAATAAAAGATCATTTATGAATCAAGATAAAAGTAATTTTATTTAAATGTACGCGTCAGATTTACTATAAAATATAGAAATAAGGAATCCGTTTACACGCTCTATTAATTTAAAATTTCCAAAAATATTACAGATAAAATAATTTTTTTGTCCTATAATTTTACCTTCCACCAACACAAGTGGTGAAGAGGTTATGTCGTTCCGTGTGTATTTTAGACTCCATAATGTCTGCTGTTGTACTCAATAAAATTGGATCAGAATATTTGTTTTAGTCCTGCGAAGTTTCCTATCTAAAATAAGCAAAAATGGCTCAATATATAGACCGATATGTGAGGCAAACTCTAAGTTCCAGCGAAGAATTTGAGTAGAATTTATTCATAATATTTACTTATATTTACTTCATTATCATTTCAAAAATTATAAAAATCGGTACAGTAGAAAAAAAGTTATAGTCGAAAATATAACTAATTTAATGGCTCATTAAGTGTTCCTATGGTCATTTTAAGAAAAACTGTTATATATTTTTGTGAATGTATATGTGAGTGTGTATGTACGAAACATAGCGTATTTACTTTACACCCAATTGTGGTAGAGGGTACTGAAGTTTCGGCATAGACGAATATAGTGTTTTTACTCGTTTTAAGTTAAATTAAATCAATTAACAACTCGGCTATTAACGGAGCGATTTCGAAAATTTTAAAAAACAAAATTTAGAAAAAAAAGATATTTTTCTGTATCAAAATGGTATCCATATAACCCATAGGAGGTTCAAAATATCAGAAAATACGTTTTTACCTATAGCTCGGAAACTAGTAGACCGATTTCGGTGATGTTTTAAACTCAATAATTCTCCTAATTATTTCCGATCTGCTAGTACAAAAATTATGTCTCCAGCATAAATAGAACTTCATCCAACAACAAGGAAAATAAAGAATTGTTTATATCTCGGCTATTTATGAACCGATTTAAAAAATTAAAAATATTAAAATTCTGGAAAAAATTTGTAAACAATCAGTGCCATAAGCAAGTCATAGGTCTCATAGGTGGTTCAAAATATAGGAAAACACGTTTTTGCCTATAACACAGGAACTAATGGTCCGATTCATTTCATATCTTTAGCGCTCTTGTAGATTCCTCCAAAAATAGAAAAAGTTTGAGGTACCTCCAGCTTTTTTTATTATCTGAGCCATTTATGAACCAAATGGATTTCAATAGCAAAATTCACAAAAGCATTTCCAATCGTTTGATATATTTCATATATGTTAACTATAGGTCGACTTTATACAATTGATTTAAACCGACACACGGACGGACCCGACCTGACTTAGTCAGGTGAAAAGTATAAAAAATAAAAAACTAATTCGTCCTAAATTGTTGACATCAAATGACATTCCATTTACGTTTTCTTTAAAAATTTTGAATCTGCTGGTACTTACATTTTCATAGATGCCAAATATTTATGTAGGAAGTTTATACCCGGTTGAGAGTCCAAATGAATAGGCCTTTTCGATAAAATTAAGCTATTTTCCTTTATTAATATCATAACTTATTTATTCAAATAAATAAAAATACAAAAAAGACTTAAATATTAATTAAACTACAACTAAACCCGATCAAGTATTATCACTTAATAATATAATCTTAAATATTAAGATTAAAACAAAAAAGACATTAATTAATTATCTAATTGAGGATCATTATCTAAAGTAATATAAGGATCAGTATCCTTGTTGACACGATTAGTTTGTTCATATTCTATTAAAATCAAGGTGTTACGACCTCTTACTAGCACTTCCTGGGGAACATATAGAGTTAATTGAGGTCCTGCTAAGGGCCAATAACGACCTAAATTAAAACCGTTAATATAAGCCACACCCTTACCCCAGCCAAAAGGATTTAGATATGTATGAAAGGGTTTCTTTATATAGAATTCACCATAATATATCATGGGTCCATTTGATAATATATTATTTTCTTCCTTTAATGATTTTGGGAATTTACTTAAGAGTTGCTTTATATAACGCTCCTCTAAAGGAAAACTTGTATGTAACCAATTCTCTAAACTTATATTAATTTCTGGAGTTCTTTGTAGTAAAACAGGACCTAAAATTCCCTTAGTATCATTGGCAACATTATAATTAATACGTCCTTGATTTTCCACCAAGAGCTGTAAATTGGAACCCGAAGATTTATTTAAAGTTAAAGAGAAATTTCCCTGTTGCCTCGATAATGCACCAACAAATTCTTGATCTATATAAATTAAAGCACGATCTCTTAAATCGTTCACCGTCAATGAACAGTTTTTAATATTTATGCCCTCAATACTGGTTTCGTATAAAATCAAACCGGAAAATTGATCTAATTCTTCAAATGTTTTAGGTTTAAGGGATTTTGTTACATTTTCTTTACCCAATGTCAAACGTCCCTCGTTAGATAACAGATTCATTATAGGCTTCAAATCTACTTTGCCATAAGCATAACTTCTCATATTAGGCGGTTTAATTCTGGGTATTCTGAAATATTTCCTAATAACATCACGAACTAATTCATATTTTCGTGTTATATTCCCCCGTTCATCCATGACAGCATCATAATCGTAAGACGTTATATCGGGGGTGTATTTATTATCATTGAAATCGTTAGCTCCTGCTGTAAAACCAAAATTGGTGCCACCAAAGAACATATATATATTTACGCTGGCATTGGAAGCCAAAATGACACTGAAATTTGAAAGAGAATTTTAAAAATTTTGTGTTAAATAAAATTTAAATAAATTTACTTTAAACCATCAGCTACTTCTTGTGGATCTAGTCTTTGATTTTGTTCATGCCAATGGGTCAACCAACCAGCGTAGTATTCTGAATTTACCAAAGGGCCAGTGGGTTGTACAGACCTTAATACTTTCCATACGTTATCTAAATTGCGAGCTGGAATTATGAAATGGAATAAAAATTAATTATTATAATTTAAGCTGATAACTAGATCATAACCAGGACCTACTTTCTTCTATGCCAAAATCGACAGTAACAAATACATCCTCTACTATACCACATTCTATGCCCTCAGCTGGATAGTCTGTGGTAAAGAGTACTGCTTTGTCTCCAACATATTTCAAAGTTTCATCTCTTAACCATTTCATGTACTCATGATCACAAGCACTAAACGCAGCATATTCATTTTCCACTTGAACCATTATAATCGGTCCCCCATTCCCATATAACAGTGGTTGCATTCTGGGCATTAATTGACTATACCAAACAGAAACCTCATGTGTATAATTGGCATCACTGGTACGTACTTGAATTCCCGGATATTTACCGAAAAGCCAATGAGGTAAACCACCCTATATCAAAAGAGAAAATATAGGTTTTTTACTCAGGTACTGCAATATACATGCGATTCAGTTTCGAATAGTTACAAGGTGGCACTCAGACTCAGATTTTTTGGGAATAATTCTGTAACTTGGAATCAGCTGAACATTATTCAAAGAAATTTCACTTGGACATTCTCTAGATGTTTCTCAGTTAATTCAGTGAGAAGAAAGTTGGTAAGGAACGACTATTCATGATCTTGGCTCAGACATGAAAAATTACGGATCGACCATCGTAGTGGTTATAAGAGGACTACAGTATTTTCTGTTTATGTAATGTTTAGTTATCCGAAATATTATCACAATACTTAATTTTGTTTTTGGGATTTGTGCTCTCTAAAGTGATTTACGATAGTGGATCTATGATGGAGTTACGGACATATTTGGACCGAAATTGTTGAAATTTGATATGTAGATCCAGAAAAAACTAACTTAGTTAAATATTTTTATACATGTGAGTTTTATGTTTATAATCCCATTCGGGACGGACATTTAGTGCGGGAGCTATTTAAAATTTCGGACCGATCATAACCCATTCTCATAAAATTTGCTACAGTATTTTCACAATAGTAAATTTCTTTTTGACTTTATGTTCTCTAAAATGATTTTCGGTAGTAAATCTGTATGAAAGCTTAGACCCTTGATGAATTGGAAAAATTCGTGGATTTGATGAGCTTGAAAATTCAATCAGGGAGAATATTTGATGTGGGAGGTAACTGAAATTTTGGACCGATCTTTATCAATTTTTTAAAGGCTTCGTACGTAGTCCAAAATTTGTAATTGTACAAAGCTTTATTGAGATGGCTCTAAAATAAAAATTTATAGACTGTTGACTACGTTATATGGACAGACAACGAGATAATGATTCAGACTTGAACAGGTAAACCCTTAAAGTTGTGGTAGCAATATTTTTTGCTGTACCTTACAAACATCTGCACAAACGTATAATACTTTACAGAACTATTTTCAAAAAATGTTTTGGCACCTTTATAGGACTTCATATGCAAACATCAGGCCTTTAAACTTACATTATCTCTTTCGGCACAAATATACGGTCCCGGTCTTAATATAACATAAAAACCTTCTCTTTGAGCCAGTTTTATAAACTTTTCAAGATCAGCAATACCCGACCAATCGTAAACACCATCATGAGGATTATGCAAAGACCATTCAACATATCTGAAATATGCGATATAAATTTGATTTCTATAAAGTTAATCTATTATTAAGATCTATTTTTAATACTTACGTGTCTATAACATTTAATCCTGCTGCCTTCATAGTTCTCAGTCTTTTATTCCAGGCTTCTGGTACAGCACGAAAATAATGTATAGATCCCGAGACATAACGGAAAGGTTGACCATTCATGAGAAATGTGTTGGCCTCATGATCGATGGTGAAAACGCGATCCTAAAATTAAAATCTTCAATTATTTTAAGTCATTTTATCAAGATGTTGTGACGTAGTATGTATTTTAACTCAAACAAGTGATAATGATTATATATTTAATTCCCTCTTGATTTAAGCATGAAGATTGAACTTTAACCTTAAAAAATGTTCGGTTTTTAATTGTTTCGTTCACATTTCTAAGTAATTTTTACTAAGAGACTCTTCTAATTTCAAATATTATCAGTGAAGCTAGAATTCGGTATAACGATGAATGAATTCCTTTTTTAGAATGTGAATGATAAGATTTATATTTAATGATTATGATTATATACAGATTATGAGTAATACATAAGTTCATTAACATATTAAATAAAACATTCTAAGCCTGATTCGATTTGTGCTCTAATTATATCAAATTTAATTATACCCTACACCGCTATAGGAGGTTGGGGTGTAATGCGTTTGTGCTTAAGTTTGTAACGCACAGAAAAATATTTCTACAATCACTTTTAAGTATACCGTTCGACTCAGAATCACTTTCTGAATCGATTTTACGATGTCCGGACGTACGGACATCGTCCATGTAAACCTTGTGACAAAATGCAGGTCGCCAATTCCTGCGAATATAAAACTTGGCACAGTGGTCATTATTTCGGCATTATAGAGTTATCTCTTGAGGCGAAGGAAAAATATAACTTCCCTCAAAGGATAACCACTTTGAAGGCTTTAGTCAAATTACATGAAATAATTGCTTAAATTAGTATATATTAACGAAAATCTCCTATACCCCTTGAAGAAGTTTTTATTATCATTAATCAGTATTATCTGCCTTGCACAATAAGAAAATTTATCGAGAAACATAATGGAAAAAATATAAACTTATTTTTAAATATATTTTTAAATCACCTCGAATATAACAAAAATTAAGACTTCACCGACACTAATTTTCAACCATTTCAGAACAGTAGATATATCAAAAGAAAGCGTCTTTCAAACATATTACGCCAATTCTTTAGCGTAATGCCCAAAAGTAAACAAGTACTATTTTTATAAAAAAAAAACAAATAGTACCTATAGAAGTTTAAAAAAGTACCACATTATACAATCAAACTATTATTGTCTGCCAATTTATGTCAAAGAATTCAAAAAAGGACTTTTAAAACTGTATATATAGTTTCATAGAATCACCTCTAGGTAGTTTTTATCTATTACCAATGATACAAAAGTACCCAAAAACATCCAAAAAGTACTAAAAGAAGCACCAACTAAACTTTCATTTTGTCGATTCTCACCTAATTTCTGAGAATCATATTTTTATAAAAAATCAAAATTGCATCTTTAGAAATCCAAAAAGTACCACAAGTACTATCAATTTGTTTAAACATATAAATTTTGCTTAATGTTTTTAGGTTAATTCTGTTAAAAAATTTAAAATGTACCAAAATGAACTAAATTAATGAGTCTGTTTCATTTTTATTTAATGATACTAAAGGTATATTAATTTTTAAAAGGAATACGATAAGTACTAATTTAATACCTTTTTCTCTATAGGAGATACGAGGTTAACGATATTTCCATTTTTAACCCAAAGTCCAAAATTGATGTTCTAGCTTGAGCCGTTTAGGCTTTGTGATGATGTTAAGTTAGTCTACCAGAAACATTTATCTTATATATATGTATAGAGTAGTTAAGACCGTTATATGATGTCCTACACCATGATAAAGAGAGTATTTATTTATTCTCAAAATTTAGTCTAAAATAATTTTTGGGAGTGGGTTCGTATAGTCGCCATAGACATTTGTGCACCAACTTCTTGAAATTTCGCAAACAAAATTTATTTTTGGAAAATTCAATTAGAATATCTGAAACCCCTTTCCAGGATTACATTTGTACGGGAGCTAACTGAAATATTGGACCGATCATGACTGCGTCCTTGGCCTACATATTAATATGTATCAAATTTTATCCTGATATCTATATATAGTTGCGACATCTAGAGTGTTCATAACGCGTACGACCAAACGGTCGAAATGGGAATTTCCATTTAGATATCTTTAATGGTTCAAAATGACAGAGTTATTTCCAAAAAACTTCAATTTCGACACACTGTTTGAATAAGTATGTTTATACGATCAAAAATTATAAAATCAAATTATACGAGGGTTGGCTTTTAACGAAATTTTTTATAGTCTTTGTTAACTTCGTATATTTTGAGATCATTTTGTGAAAATCTCAACAAGAGATTAATTTTTATATATGTGTGTGCGATGGGTTACAATTCGAATCTTATGGCAACTTTTAGGGTTAATGAACAATAATCTGAATAACTAAGTTTATCAAATAAATTATTCTTTTATTAAAATTCTAAACATTTGAATGAAGTAAAAGCAAAGCATATGTGCTATAAACTTTTTATAGCAATTAGATTTTTTATAATAAAGAAGAAGGGGCGATTAGAATGCACCGGGAAGTAAATCAAATGAGCAAACAACTGTTATAGTAATATAAAATAGCTGCAGCATTACAAATCATTGTGCGTTTTCCAAAGCTTGTTATATGAATATTAATATAGCATTTCCTGAATAATGAACAAGTCACAGGCTTAACCCTAAGGGAGCAGATCTAATCATTGGCATGGGCAGAAGAGGGTTGAGCGCTTTTATAGTAGTTTTAACCCTTCAGGCCAATTCGAGGTATTCTTATTCAAAATATGGAATAAGAATACCCTATACCCAGTTTTTACTTTGAGGAACTATTAAGGATTTAATATAGTTGGTGACTAGTATCGACTAATTAGGGAGATATAGGCGAAATCTTTACAACTTATAGTTCTTTAACTATAGTGTATTAAAAACCGAACCAGAAACCGGTTTTTTGCATTTCAGAAAACCGACTGGTTTCGAGTAATTTCTATTGTCAAATTATTCGACATAACGGTTGTTTTTCAATCGGTTATCCGGTTTTAATTAAAGGCATAATTAGTTGCATTTTTGTGAATTCCGCCATAAACGAAAATATATAAAACTTTTCATTCCGTGTGTGACACGAGCAAAGTACTGCATGCATTCTTAGAAATCACATACTGAATCGATTTTGCTTTGTCTGTCTGTTTTAGACATCATAATATCCATAAAAATAATTAAATTAAATTCTGCAAGATTTTTATCCATTATCCATTTTTTTGGGGTAATGATGTATAGACCTATAACTTAGACAAATCAGTAACTAAAGAATGAGTTTCTGAAAAATAATCGATTTTAAATAAAACATGGTATCTAGACACATTATGATAAATACTCTACCAAAAACGACAAAAACTTTCTACCACACCCGTTAAGGACATTAAAGAGTGCAAGGAAAATTGACATAAATATTTTGATTTTGATGGAATCATTATTTTATATTCAGGTCATTTCACGATAAAGGTTTTATTTTAATATTTTATAAATAAAACCGGTTAAGCGGCTTTTTGACATAAAACCTTTTTTTTTTTTTTAAGTCCATTTTTCGAATAACTCGAAAATGTCGTTTTTTTAATACACTATCTCTAACTATCTTATTTTTCTGATCTGCTTTTTCCTTCCAACACTGTTTTTGTCTTCTACTTCTGCTCATATTCTTTTAGTCTTTAGGTATTAACCTTGACGAGATCACAGTGAACCATACCCGGCATTATGTTTTTTTTTTATCAGGGATCTTGACGTCTATTATAAATCTCATTTACTATTAGTTGAAGGATCTAATATGGCTGGGGAACAGTATCAAAGTAAAAAACCTTAGCAACTTATAGTTCTCAAACTATTCTTTTTTTCAGATCTGCTTTTTCTTTCCTACACTTTTTATGTGTAACTTTCTTCTTCTCCTACTCTTTCATTTTTAGGTTATTACCTCGAAAGTAACACAATGAACCATAAAGGCCTCCAAGTGCCGGCGTTATAGTCTTGACATCTACCATAACTACTAACCTAACCTAACATATGACTTGATATTTAAGTCAAATTTTCTTATCAACTATTTTATTTGATTATTGATATTGTCTGACATAAATGGCTCTATTACTTTATGTAACTGAACGGGGGTTTTTCTATGTATTGATATGAGTTTTTTTTAGGTCAACAACTTAATATCGGAATAAATTTCATTGGTGTAGGGGTAAGCTCTTGATTTGAATACAATAGTCTTAAATTTTATGTTTTTATTTAGAGAATAACAATCTTAATTCACCATTTGTATCACCGAAGGGAACTCTAAATTAATTATTCTCCTCACTTACACTTTCAGTTGCCATGAGTCCAAATTAAACAATCATGCCATAAGATATTTAATAATAATTTTTTTTAAAATTTCCACTTACTTGATTTGCAACAACAGTAAAATGTATAATTAAACTATAAATAATGAAAATAATTAAAATCAAACAAATTATAGAGACTAAAATCGAAATCTTATCGTTGCTATCGAATTTTTTCTTTTTAGGTTTTACACCATTTTCTTGAGTCTCAGCACTGGACACTGTTGCTATAATATCTTTAACTGGTTCCGACATTTTCACGTGTTCGAACACTTTTCTTTCACACTTTTTATTTTATTTCTTTTTTTTTTATAAAAAAAAATACTTTAGATTACATGAAATATTTTCAAGTACTCTCGGGGGTACACGATAATTTGGTTCTACATTTATTTAATTTTTGTTTATAAATTTTTAAATTAAATTTTAATATTTTTTTTATTCTAATTTGCCGCTCTTCCCAAATCGGTACGTTTAACAAGGTTAAACACTTAACAATTAATCGCCAAAGTCACAATATTTAATCAGACCATTTAATATTTCTTATTAATTTTTAATAATTTTTATTTTCTCTTTTTATTAAAATTTTAATTGATTTGATAATTTAATCGTTTTTGTTTTGATTATTGTTTCTATTTTGTCTCAAAAACCCTTGAAGTGTTCACAAGTGAATGATTTTCTTAAAAATAAAGTGGAATAAAAAATGTTTTCACAAAATTTCTATTTAATTTATTGTTTTTGTGATTAACGTATTTATTTCGTCGTCTATTGATAAGATCTCATTGAATTGTATCTATGAGTACGATTACGAATACACTTATAGAAATAAATGTCATTAAACATGTTTATTAGATTAATCTATACATATAATAAGTATTAATAAAGTAGTTGGACAAGCCTGACTAATAATACCCTACACCATAATTTTTTATTTAATTTACGTGGATTTTATTTATTGAAACTGCCTCTCTTTTAAGGCCTCACAAAAAGATGTCATCTCTCATTTTTCATCTGCCGTGACACTTATATTAACTTTGCGGTAAATCGCATCGGCAGAGACTTGGACCTATTGGGTCATCTGTTACACGTCTGGCAAGCGGATTAGAATGACTCCTTATCCTTGTTATATATCTCTCTTATACTTTTCCAAACTCTTCCATTGCTAATGAAATATCCAAATCTCTATGAATGTTATCATTTCTAATGTACCAGTTATAATTCGTAAAATTTTAAATTGTACCCTCTGTATTATATCAATATTGGTTTTACAGGCCGTTTCCCATAATTCAAAACCATATGGGCATATTGGTGTATTTACAAAACATAATGTATTTACTTATACGTATTTGTGGTGGAGTGTGTTGAAGATTCGGCATATCTGAATATAGGATTTTTTTGTTGTTGTTGTTGAAACAAATTTTCCTGTACCATTCTAGGACTTGTTTAAGGTTGTCAAGTCAGATCAAAATTAAGTGGACACATTATAAAGTCTTTTTTGTAAACATTCCTTGATGCAAAATTGCGGGATTTATAGAACCCGCTGTAACAAATGATTGGCGAACAATGGATCTTTATTTACATTTATATAATTATCATTGCAAATAATGTTATAAGTACGTTTAGAAGATCCATAATATTACAAAATTTCATTTATCGATTCTCACCCACTTGAGTCGAATTAAATTAATTATTGAGAAACCAACAGAGTCACGTGAGGACCCAAAAATTACCACACAATTGCTCAAATTACCTTTAATTCATCTATACTACATTTCAATACTTTAGGCTGCTTTAACAAAGAAATTTTTCTATGTGTAGAGGTTAAAAATCTTTATTGGGTTCCAAAAAGGTTATGTACCTTAAAAGTTTTATCACTTTTTCCAAGGGACTCATGTTCAATCACTTTATCGTCATCAAGTGTATCCTAAGGAGACAGCGTTTACTTTTGTGTGCACAAGCGATGGTTTCACAACGACTACTTAATAGATTGGTTTGGTGACAAAATGCAATACGTTCAAGCACTTTAACGCATATGTATCATAGGGAGACGATATTTGCTCATTAGAATCCCTACTGCCGTGTCGAGAAGAGACTATAATATAGGCCATTGAAACCACATAAGTCAAGCCCATGTAGAAATGACTATTGAACTGATATCTTAGAAAAATTTAGTGCGGAGTCTTAAAATCGTTTTAATTTATCCGCTGAAAAATGTTGAGGGCAGTGAAGCGCACCAGGTATTTGCTAATATTAAATATCTGTGAGCATGAATAACTGAGTGTAATAATCGATGCTTAATTTGTTTTACCAGATAATTATTATCATTATTTTAAAAACTTAATACTAAATGCATGTTATGTAAATTAAAACAATTAAAAATATTATATTCGGTTGTGCCGAATCTTAAATACCCTTCACATTAACAGTTTTCTGGAAATAATCAGCCTAAACCCGGGAAAAATCTTTATATGAAATGTTAATACCGAGCCAAAGTTATTCCCACCTGATGTTGTGAAGTGGGGCTGGTTAACATGAATTTAATACATGATAACAGTGGATTGTAGATATATTAATATTGACCTGGACACTATGGGAACTTCATGAACATAGCAATATATGGTGAAAGAAATATTGAATTTCAATATCTCTTTTATCTTCTTATAGCTTTTGACGTCACCTTTAATATGTTTACCTGAAATATTTATCCCCTGTGTGAAAATTGCAAAAAAATCGTTTCTTTTAATTATTTTATCGAACAGGGTTCAAAATTTTGAGACCAAAAACTTCATACGTATAAGTCCACACCCTCCGGAATTCAATCCATTTTGTTTTTACAAAATTGTTGACTTTAACATATAAAGCAAGCAGAAGTTTAACAACCCAATGGCTTAAATCATATGATAATGTGAGTCCAATGAATGTGGACTCCATAGACCAAAATCCAAAACATTTCAATTGTTTTTAAATTTTCTTCACATTTTTAGGAATATTTAATTTTAGTATTTATTTCAGATCGATATCCTTTTTTAAATATTAAATATTTTATTGCAATTTAAAATCCATAGCGGACACAATTAAAAAAGATATTTTAATTGCAAATAAATTTTTTTGAAAAATTTTACGAAAAAAAAAAACGATTCTGTCCCACTGTCCACTATATTAAAATATTGGTTTTGTTTATAATGAACTTGATTCAAAGCCTACTTTAAGGCTTCCACACATTTGTTATCTTTGAGTAGTAGTGTTAACAGATAAAAGTATTGGTTTATTCCAAACATCGATTAACGACCCTCGTAAATTTATTTTTACTTATATTTATTTTACTAATTCATATAACTATACTTGCGTATATATGATATTTAAGCCCTTTAAAGTATTATTTTAAGAGGGGTTTATTTGAGCCAAATTTCGTTAAAATCGCTTAATACTCAGGACTTTTATGACCTTAAATTACTGTTCCGGCAGAACATTTGTATAGGGGGCTAGGTGAACAGGTTTAATCGATGTATCTCAAAAATTGCGTGCGTTGCAAACTTAAGCACAAACGCATTATACCCCAACCACCTATGATGGTGTAAGATAAAACAATATCAGTTTTCGGTGGGACAAAATTATAGACATCTGAAGTGACGAAGACGAAAAATTTGTCAAACGACTTAATACTTTGAAGTTAATCCATTTTGTTTTATAACTTCTTTGAGTCTTTTTTGATCAAGTTACCTTTGTAAAACATGTCAGCTATTAAGTTTAACGTCAAGCAAATGAATATATTGTTAATCGGATTAAAATGAGTGACCAGAAAAAAGTGAATACTAAAATTATTAATATTCTCGACAAAACTCAACTGGATCCAACAAAAAGTTTTCAAGGGTCTCAACAAAACTCAACTGGATTCAACAAAAGTTGGCAGAGAATACAAGGGTCTGCCGTCAAACTATTTCCGATGTTATTAAAGAGTACCAAAAGAAATAGTGCGACTTGTTTGTCGATAGAAAAAATGGTTCAGTTAAAAGAATGGTCCACATGATGTTTCTTAAACCAAAAAGTAGGAAATCAGACCTGTTACTCAGTGCTCGGACTATTTATTTATTATAGGTTCAAAAATAAATAATGCTCAAAAAGTTCATGACAGGAAAGCTGCTTACATGTGGAACTTTATATACCCTCATTGCGACTTGAGGTGGTGGGTGGATATAAAGAAAGTAATATTCAGGAAAAATCCTCTTTTTGGTAAAACACAACTGGATGTACTTCAAATATCTGTAACATACGTGGTTACGGATCCACAAACCTTAAGTAATAGTCGTTTATTTTTCCCTTTCGAAGGGTTTAACTATTAATTTCTTTATTTATTTTCAATTGTATGATACGAGATTATGATAACATTTATTTGACTCGACTTAAATTCGGCTTTGACTAGCGAGAATCGGAAGTATGATCGGCTTCTTATCGTCGATTGGCTTACTTCGGCACGGTTTAATAGTAGAGTATGTTCGGTATTTTTCGGGTTCTTATGTTCGGTGTTTAATCGGTTCTTGTATTAGTGAGTTGGTTTCTTCACTCGAGGTTTATTTTTTGTTTGGATGAAAGTTTCATGATTGGACTTTAAAAGATTCTACAATACATACAATCGTTCTAAAAGCTAATGTCTACCTACCTTTCCGTACTGCTAGTGAAAACGTCACAGTCAAATCTGATGGTGAGAAGGACACAGCCGAAGCTGTTCGTGAAAACGTCACAGCCTACATTGCTCGTAAAAACGTCATAGTCGAACTTTACAACTGGAGCTACTCGTGGGAACGGCCTTCGGCTTCTTCTTTCTTAAAGACTTACTTCGGCTTTAATTATCGGAAATATAATCGGTTGTCTGCTGCTTCTTATCTTCAATTGGCTAATTTTGACTATGACAGATTGCAATCGGCATATACTAGACACGATGTTTAATTCTAGAGAAGTTCAGTAGTTTTCGGGTTTTTATGTTCAGAGTTTTACCGATTCTTAGCTTAGTATGTTGGTTTCTTCATTCGAAGTTTATTTCTCGTTCAGATGAGAACGTCACAGCCGAAGCTGCTCGTGGGAACGTCATAGTCGGCAGAAGTCAAGTGCTTCTAATTCTGCTTTCGCAAATTTAGTCGGCTCGTCTCGATTATAAAATAATTTCAGAGACTTGAGAGGCGATTTCTTGTCCCGTATAAACCGTGCTGACCGTATTCAACTTTAAACACTTATACTCAAGTGTAAATAAACTAAATGGGAATTACAGTGACTGGTTATTTATAAACAATGTATAAGAAATGAAATAAATGGAATATATGTTTGCGCTTGTATGGGACTAAACGTCCCTGGTATAAACTAGGGATATTTATTTATTATTTACTTACCCTCTTTGATACTGGCAATTGAAGTAAAATTTTAGATTTTATATTAATGGACATTTTAATTTAATTGAACTTTATTAATTATTTTTAATTATTATTATTTTGTATTTAATTACAGTAGACAATTTTCGATTGCATTCATATTTTAAGTATAAAAAATATACCATAAAACTTTTTTATTACGAATAAAGCGATAGGTATCTAGGTATTTATATTTATCTATTTTAAGGTTCAATCTACCATTTAGGTCCATTTAGGCAAAAATGAAATTAAGATAAAATATAAAAAATGCATAAAAATAAATTGACTTAAAAAAGAAGTAAAAAATGTTTATAAGAAAAGTTTTAAAAGATTTTTTGTGCTTTTAAATGGATTAAAAAACGAGTATTAATTAAAGTTTTTTTTGTTAAGGAATGTATAAATCTAAATGATTTGTTTATAACTAAAATTTAGTGACTAATTTAAAAGATTTTTTTATTACAATAATTTGGCATTTTCGATTTTAAAAAT
Source organism: Cochliomyia hominivorax (assembly GCA_004302925.2). Classification (NCBI taxonomy): domain Eukaryota; kingdom Metazoa; phylum Arthropoda; class Insecta; order Diptera; family Calliphoridae; genus Cochliomyia; species Cochliomyia hominivorax. The sequence continues at coordinate 67,226,527 of PYHX02000158.1, read as the reverse complement.
TAGATTTTTCTTAATTTTATATTGAATGACTTTTTTTCAATTAAATTTGTGTTATTAAACTAATTAAAATATTAGGAAATTAATAGATAACTTTTGTAAAAGATTTATCATAAAATTAGTTTTATTAAACTTAAGTCATATAGATCTCTTAATGATCATGTTATAAAATCTTTATCTAATAAGCTTAAACTTAAATCCCTTAAGTACTTTTTTTTAAATTATACACTTAGTTACTAAAGTATACATACGCTGTTTTTTCAATATTTCATTAGAACGACAATACACTAGCGCCCTGACCTGCGCGTTTATGGGAACCGAAGAAACGCGACGCAAATCGAATCACCTTTTGCTATATAAATGTATTTTAATTTTTTTATTCAATTTTGATTTCAACAAATCTTCAGACGATAAATCTAAATCAGCAACACGGTCTTACAATATATATCTCTGTAACGACTAATGGCTTGATTAATATATGATTTTCGTCAGAATCATTTTCAGAAAATATATCCATTGCATGGAAATTTAATAAATAACTTTGTATATATTAGCGATTTCTTTTTTTCTTCTAATGTATCATCACTTATTATGACATCTTCTGAAACATGCTGAATATTAAGGACTAATAAATTTTAATTATCAAGTTCCTATCATCGTGAGACAGCAACAATTCATTTGTATCATCTTCCTTGATTCTGTAAAATTTTGCTTCTCAAGCTATATAAATTGGCGAATGACCTATACATTCTATCATAACCAGACACTTGTTCTTAACATCACATATTCTAGAGATGCAAATCGAAATCAAAACGATGAAAATGGAAACGATTCAAATCGCGTTCAAAAGAACTTTTCAGTTCTTAAATTGGGCGCAAATTGGGACAACGCAAGTCGGAGCTCTAGTGTATAGTTTTATTTATTTTTTTGGCCACTCTCTTTTCAATTTATTTAAAGTAGCATCGTATGTTTACTTTTCTCACTAAGTGTATATTAATATTATTTAATTTATAGTTAATGACAAGATTTATAGATTTTGCCTTTTTTAGTTTTTATTTTAGTTAAAAGATTATTTTGATTTATTATTAAGATTTTTATATATTTTTGCAGGTTTTAGGAGATTTTTTATATATTTTTGTCTGTATTTATTATTAATTGAACAGTAGAAACAGAGATTTCATATTATTATTTTTATCACAGCTGCATTTCAAGAAAAATTTGCAAATTGTTAAATAAAAAGACAAATTTATATATATTTTTTAGTTAACTTTTGAATTAGCGATTAATTGATGGATTATGATTTAAAGCAGATTTACAATTATTGTTATTATTTTATATTTGTAGTAAAGTATGCAAAATGATTTGAATTTTAAAACATTGATATTTCGTTTTAATTTAATTTATTCAGATCAGGTCGATTGAGATCCCCAATAAAGAGCTCAAATCGATCAGATATATTCTTAATGCTGTAAAAACAAAAATTTGAGACTACTGATCTACTATTAAAATACTCCACAATACACTAACTAGACCTAAAAAAAAAGTTTGAACATCTATCTTTGCCTGGAACAACACCCTCTATGAAAAAAATATAATAGTAAGGAACTTTACTAATTTCATTCATGTCCTGATTCCCTCAAAAAGTGGATGGTTGCACTTCATCGAATGTGCAACCAAATCAAAGAAGCCCCTAGACTTTTTTGATTTTCTTATAAACGCTGGAGGGGGATGACGGACGGTTTTAAAACTGAAATGATTTCTTTGTAAACAAGCACTTTAACCACTACACCAAAAAACTCTTATGAGCTAAGTTTATTGCTCAGCTTTGATTCAGTTTGAATGTTTTTCCAGCTATAGCTAAGTTCTAAGATAATACAGTTTTGCATCTATCGTTGCCTACAACAACAATAGATGATGGGGAGCTTTGATAATTTTTCATTTCTTCTAAGAAAAAAATTACAAAGAAAAAATTTCCCAAAGCATAAGTAAAACTTGGTACCACGAAGCTGTACGAAAAGTTCTACCATTATAGAGTCACTCCTTAGAAGCCTTATATTAGTAGTGACAATAAAACTAAACGCATTTCGAAAACATTGACATTAGACCCTGTTAAGCAAGGTGGCTTTTGAAATGCAAGTCTGTCAATGAGGTTGGAAACTCCGTATAATTGATGGCTTTATGTATATTTTTCACTGTTAAAGTCTGGTATAGATTGTTGAAATGCTGGCCACAAAATATACATTTCAATCACAAACCACATGCTGTACAAATGTGGCAGTTATATAATTGTAAAAATTATTCAAATTCAAAAATTAAATAAGTGAAGTAATTTCATTTGTACAATGAAATAATTTCGTAATAAAATTATAAAAATGTTTCATTGTATCAATTAAATATTCTCCATGGAATCAATGAATTGCTTTATTAGCTCACTTTCAATGACAAATTTTATTGATTCAATGAAGAAATTCATGCCTGTAATGAAGTTTTTTGTCTTAAAGGTGAAATTTCATGAAAATTTTTGTCCAAACCAGTTTTTATGAGGCTATTAAAAGGAATAAATAATAGCAGCTACGTGGATGATGAAGGCGAATTGGTATGTGAGTTAAAGGTGATGGATGGTTAATGATAAGGTTATGGAAAGGTTCACGAAAATTCGTAAGTTAGAAATGCTATTCTATTGTACTCAATTTCATTTTTATTATTTTTATTTATGTTAAGTTTATTATAATTTGTGAAGTGATAAAATTACTTTATGAAATTCAGCTTTTTGTGAAATTGTAGCTTCAACAATAATAATGAATGCTGAGTTAACACTTTTGTGCTTGCATTTTTCGGCTTTGTTGAAGCTAGTTTAAATGGGAAGCTTTACTCTAGAATTATCAATCAACAAACAATATCAATCAAAGAATAAAAATAACTTGTGTAATAAACATAAAATTATATTTAATATATTTTATTTAAATAAAATTAAAAATTAATCAAAAATAACTGGCACCCAATCGATACCCACATTACCCACAAATACAATTAAATTAAACAAAAACAACTAAAGAGAGGAGAAAAAAATTAAGTGCAACAACAAATGCTTGAAGAATACAACAGCAGCAATAAAACACAAGTACAACAACGGAAAGAAACTAATATTGAATATTTGTACAA